>JANHGN010016590.1:56652-74135 GCA_024605025.1 Megaceryle maxima
ACTAATAATATATCCACAGACATTTATAGAAAAGAAACTTTTCTATAAAAGAAGCAAGAAGCTTATGCCAGCAGAAACAAAATCTAATTCTGGACAATCCGACAAAGCCCCCCTACAAAGAATAATGAAATGCACATTGCCTTTTGCTACATTTCCAAAACAAAGCTATTTCCAAACAAATCTCTCCATGTGCTGAACAGAAGTGTCAGGCTTCAACTTCAGAGCACAATATAGGACGTGTATGCTCTCTGCCAACATAGTTATCAAGTATAAAGTAGGATTTAAACATCTTAGTCTACAGTAAGGCAAAAATGTCACTTTGCTGCTAGCAATGATTGTAAGAATATAAACTGAGAATAAAATGATTCTCTTCTATCATCAGGTTTCACAAAACTCACCTGAAGAGCCTCCATTCTACCTTGAAGCTGCAATCTATCTTCCAAATCCTGACAACGCTCTTCAAGAAAAAGAATCTGTTCCTGCAGTTGATTCCTTTCCAATTCCAGCTCTTCAACCACACTCCGTAAACCTGCTCAAGTCAAAGAAGAAAAATTATTTCAAGAAAGGCCTACTAGAATTCCTGAAGTCTAGAAATGTTTCAGCTTTTTGGTCATTATTTTCTCCAGTAATGGGCATCATCAGATCTCACCATTTCCAGTGGAAACACCAGAGACCCTACATTTCCCCAAATTAGATAGCAAAAGAACCTTTAACTGCAGGAAAAAAAAATAAAATAAAAAAAAAAGATCAAAATAAAGCTGCAGAGCTCAAGAATTCAGAAAACCTGGCAGAAATATTCTAAAACAATGCTGTGTCTCAGTCACTAGTGTGGCTCACATTACTTTATTCACAAGTTAATTGTGTACTTGCAGAATCAGATTCTAAACAATTATTAATAAACAAAGTAAACTGATCTGTATCAAAATTTGCAGGTGAGTCTATTCCATTTTAACACCATGATATGTTTGCAGCTGTTACCACCAATATAATGTTTGCATAAAAAAAAATATTTTTAATTGAAAGCATAAAGCAATGAAATGCAATTCTGGTTTGGAACGTAATGTCACGTAGATTGGAAACACAATCACAGGAACAAGACTCAATTGAAAAAAAAACCACATGATCTTGCCACATAGGACATTTCATGGGCACCAAGGCTCAGCCAATTCCAGATTTTAGTCAGTCATATTTATATTCTACTTCTGAACCAAAACTAGGCAGTTCATCCAGCACGCACATGCTTTAAAATGAAAAGGAAGAAAACACAAGCCAAAAAAATTCAACAAAGATTAGACTACACCACAAATGGGTTGTTAGTTGAATTTGAAAACAAAAATAGACACAAAAATACAGATGCTGTGCATGCTTTAATAAACTGTCTAGTCGCTATCACACCTGCATTAGGTGAAGTGTACTCTGGCCACCAACCTCCCATATTTTCTCCTTCAGCTGAATCAGTGCTATCCAAGGTGATGTTCAACTCCTGAAAGCATGGCTTTCCATCAAAGCTGTATTCTTCCTACACACAAAACATGAGAAATAAAGTTTAATTTAAAGAAGAAAGGAAGCAGGGGTAAAATACGTATTGTTATAAAAGTGTAATTTCAACTAAGAGTCCCAAACCCAGCAAGTGATTCAGGTGCCTAATGCGGGATCGGGTGCCTAGTATGGGATCACCATGGACATGACAGTAACGTGGCCAGTTTCCAGCTGTTATTTCCAGAAAAGCCAAATCTCCCACAAGTTTTGTACAGTAACTGCCAGGCCTTTGAAAAACAAAGGCTCTCAGGCACCTGAAAGTCCAATGGGTAACTGTGTTTGGATACTTTAATTGCTCCCCTGATTACAAGAGTAAGTAGGGTTCTCTGAATCTCAGGGTAAAGTGTCAGAGTTAACTCCATAAAATTATTCTTCCAGTGCTATGTTCATGTGCCAATGACATCCAAATTCTTCTTACAAAAATTATGATTTCTTTTTTTTTTGTGCACTTTACCAACTACCTAGAAGTACATCTGAATGAGCCAACACTAACTATTCAGGAAAGCTCCACCAACAGAGATCTGTAAACACTGCATCTAAACCAAAAATGGCCTTAAACACATTAAGCATGCACACAGCTTCAAGCATGTGAATTACTCCAGAGAGAAGCTTATTATTTTTCACTGTAAAATGAATTAGACTCGTTACAAAAGGAACAGATGAATGATGCCAATGGAATTTCTTATCTTCTGGCTACATACACTCAATTTACTGATGTTTTCAGTTGCATAACTAATGTAAGTTCTCAAACCTTTAGTGTTTTTAAGTGTAAAGCACCACATAAATAGTACTTTCTATATTTTTTATTAACATACAGGTAAAAATAAACTCTTCTCTCTTAACCCACCTGAAGCTTCCTGCTGGTCTGATTGCTTTTTCTTCTTGCCTGCTGCAGCCTGCCCATTCCTTGAACTGTGGTCAGTTCCTCCTCCAGCTCCTGCTGCCCTGAGACTATGGCTGGATCGGAGCAGCCAGGAAAGAACCAGTCATCCTCAATCAGTTTTGTGCCACAGGAAAGCAATTATACATTTATATCAGACACTACTACACGAAGAGAGACCATGGACAGGCTGAAGTGCCTATGAATGACTGACAGGAACATGATTAAAGAAGCAATCGTTCTCCTTGGGATTTCCCTCCAACATTACTACACAGAACTTAAGAATAAAGTTTGCACACCTCACTAAGAAGCAGCAAACTGAAGTTGAACTTCACTTCTTCATCAGCTCTAAAGAAAAACTTTATACAGGAGACTGGAAAGGGTGAGGTTAAGCTGATACTTAAAAAAAAAGCCAACCAATTAAAATGCCAAATTACATCTTGTTTCAATTTACCAGGTTAAAATATACCAAATTTCTATGACAAAGACAGCAGCTCAAACAGCTGTGGTTTTTATAATCTCAACAATCCCATTCATTTTAATGGAAATTACATGTGTCCCTCTCACCTTTAATTTGAGTACGAGCTACAAAGCCAGGTAAATTGAGGAAGTCACAAGCATGTGTTACACTGCAAACTGGCATCAAACCATTTTATCATAAATTAATAGCGTCATTCTTTTTAAGACAAATACAGAATCACTTGTAAATAAACACACTGAGTAAATTCAGGATATGAAAGCTCAGGTATGCATCCTGTGCACTGTTAGAAGTGATTTTTCTCTTAAAGTACATTCCCATCTGTTTTGTGATACGACAAAACATGTTTGGGGTAGCAGATTAGGAAATAGATGCCTCATGCAAAGCAGACAAAACAGAACAGCCAGGGAAAAGAAGTGAAAGTAAAGGTGGCTCCATACTTTAAGTGAGAATTAAATCAATTACAAATTTAGCTCTCAATTTAACCAGATCAATCCACAGTTATCCTCACATGTTGCAAAATTCAGATGACACGTATTGATGCATCTGTGAGGCGAACACCAGAAACTCTTACAAGATTCAGCCCTACTTACACCATAAATTTTATTAATACAATTCCATAAAACCTACTAGATTTAAAGTTTTTAAAGATTTAATATTACAAAATTGCATACTTAACATGTTGTCACAACAGATTAGAGGAGAAAAGTGTTTTAAAACCTTTGACCCTTTTACAAGTAGGACTGCTAAATTGGATTTTACTTCTGATTTTTACTACACTTTGGCTTCTGGCACTGTCACTTTATCAGCATTCACTTTACATGCCCTAGATTATTTTCAAGTACAGATTCTACAATCTTGAGGGGTTTTTAATTGTTAAAAACTGTAAAAATAAATGACAGGTTTTGATCACGTGCCTTAAACTTCTGTTTACAAAAACTGTCACTCAAGTCCACCAAGTGATTCATGGATTAAGCACTGCTAAGAACTCAACCCCTTCTTCAGAGGGAAAAAAAATTATTGCAATTTCTTCAAAGTTGAAATTGAGGTGATCTGGTTTTAAGTTATGGTTTTATATCTGGTTTTAAGTGTATAATCAGAATGAGTTACTCACTGTCCTTTAAGAAGTCAAGATATTGAGGCACCTAAGTATTTAATAATGAAAAAAAAAAAAAGAATGAAATTGCCATTATCACATGAAAAATTAAAGTATAGAGATGGAGTGCATGCACGTGTTAAAATGCTTCCAGTTAAATTCAGCATTGTTTTAACAACAATTAGTAAGTAAATAAATTTTCTGAAGTTTTGCAGGAGCTCAGGGAGCTTTTCATTTGCAATGATATCTAATGTACAAACTGAAAAACTTTCCAGAACACCTTTCTTCACATACACGCTGCATTTAAATTAACTAAAGATGAGTCTATATTCCCTTTTGCCACTATTCACACTAAATACCACAATCTTTAGTAGTTTGTAGGGGAAACAAGCCCTAGTCAAATGTAATCAAGGGGCACCCTCTATGCTTTTGCAGCTCCCCACGCATTCAAGCCGAACTACCACGGCAAGTTGTAGACTATGATGGAATGAGCAGTGGGTTTATAGACTGCTTGAAATATCTGTAGCTAATGAGTGCAAAGCTCTGTGATTTATGGGATGGAATACAATTGGTTTGTTCTGGTTTTTTTAAATACTACTGAATTTTAAGTATGACTAAGAATATTTATATGAACTTGATTCTTAGTCACAGCCACTTGCAGCAAGACAAATTTTTCTCTTGATGAGGATACAACATAAGTATGGAGTCAGCCATTACTACAAAGAAAGATGAAGAAAGATGATTCTGTTAATACAAATGAAGAAATAGGTATTGCAAGGCAGGAAAAAAAAAAATAAATCAAGTTAAAACCAGCACTTGTTACACATACTGCTAAAAAACCACATACCATCAATGGCAAAGCTTATAAGGTACTGTTGGCAATTTCCTCAAACAAGAAACAACAAACAGGAGAAATCAACAACAGTATATTACAAGTTGCCATTGCTGCAGGAACCCTGCACGCACAAAACTGATGGGAAACTATGTTCTCACTGGCTGACCAAATCGCAGTGTAGGGTAGGAGTGGAGGGGGAAGGGACGCTGAGTGCTCATCAGGTGTAACGGCAGGAAAAAAAAGAAACAGAAAGGTCATGCTTATCCCAAAGGGAAAAAAAAAATATGCAAAATTAAACATGGACTGACACAGATGAAATTTTACAACTGTTCTTAATATTGCATGTGGATTTGTAGTTACCACAGATGAGGTAACAGGTAGTTTTAATAAAGGGAATATTCTTCTCTTTCAATTCCAAAGCATTACATGTGTAAATCTCTCCAAGAGTCATGCTCCTTAAAACATTTCTAATGCTTATGTACAGAATTTCCAAATTGGTTATGTAAATGAGAAAGAGTTCAATCACCAACTAAGAAGAGAAGGCTTAAATTGACTATGGTCAATTTAATGGTAGGTTGTGCCCATTAAAATTTGCCATTAATCCCCCGAGTTAACAAACAGGGCAAAAATTGTAATACAATAATTTGTATGTAATGTAGGTGGGGAAAAAAAGCAGCAGAAACCTGAAACTTAACCAGCTTTTTCTAAGCTTTAACAGAAGCTGCTTCACTTCCACATCAGCTGTTTTATTAATAATTTCAAGTGATCTCAGGTTTTATAGCTTTATAAATGTTATTTTCTGTAGGTAATTTAATATTTTTCACTAGCTCCAAACCATTGCCAGTTCATGTTATTCAGCTGACCTATACAAGTGACTCTTACTACCAGATTACTAAATATTCTAAGAGAGGTTTCTTATTAATTAAATTTAAAGAGAAACTCCATCTCAGGTACATTTTACTAAAGCACCACCTTCTTTCATCAAATTATGACAGTTCCCCACACCTTCACCAGCTGTTCTAGGCAGGCAGCTTTAATATTTGAATGGTTTTATCATTAATCATTCATATGCAGAGAATAAGCTTTAGAAGCAAGTTCAAGAAGTCTTACAAAGCAGCAACAAAAAGAACGAGCATATCTACTCAAAAAAAATGATGCAAAAAAAGATGAATGTATGAAATACACATTTGAGAAAACGGGAAAAAGCAGAAATTGCAAATTTAAGCAATTTTTCTAACTCTACAAATCTGACAACTCCAGATATTAGTGATGGTGTGCTATCAATTCAGTCTGAAGTACAGCAGACATACATATATATATCATGTATAAATCTACTGATTTTATCGTAAATAAAACAATTCACCTTCTCTCTCCTCCTCAATCTGAGCCATTCTCAAGGCCATAGCAGATTTTTCTTCTCTGACTTGATCACGGGACTCCTCTGACTCTGGTACATTTTCTTGCCATTCCAAGAGCTGACTCTGCAGCTCATCCACACTACCCGATTCGCTGGCCTAACGAAGAGAAATTGCGCATGAAAATACATTTATCGAATCCCACTGCAAATGTAAATAATATTTTAAGTTGGAATATCATCTGCAGAGAAAGCACTCCATTATAATTCACCACTTTGCATAAATAAAAATCCCTGAAAGTGATAAAAGCTACTGCAGATTGTGTAAAAAGGAAGTCCCACCACTTTGTAAACTGGCAGCAATGCTACTGACAGTTGCATTTTGAGTCTGAAGTATTTTGAAATAAAAAAGTAGCTTTTTTTTCATAAAAATATTGTTGTCACAAGTTTTCATCTTAACAATGCTTCATTATTCAACTGTCTTTATGTAGAATAAATCTCTAACTTTTTTGCCCATGAACAGGATAAGAACATTTCTGCCTTCCCATCAAATTAAAAACTACTTTTAAATTTTACCAAAAAAAATTGAAAAAAAAATATTTCTCCACAAAGTTGGGGAAAAAAACCCAATTCTTTTGTACCAAAATATAAGTAACTGTTTCAAACTGGCTCTGCTGTACAAAGTTACAATGACTAAATTCATACATCTAAATTCCTGTAGCAATATTATCTGAGTCTTCTCGTTTTCTTATTTGGAGCTGTACATTTGTGAAGGTTACAGCTGCTATTTCCCTCTGAAAGCTCCTCATATTATAAACAAAATAACAGCGACGCTTTAATGACTCATGTTAAATGTAACTAGATAAACAGTGAACTGCTTGGAAAAATATAATTTAAGGCACGTGGCATAGTAAGTAGAGATCAATCTTTTTAAGTGATTCAAAGCCTGTCAGCTTGTTATTCAACTGAACAGCTACTGACACTGACAATTCCATAGATCACTAAATTATCATGACATTCAAGTGGGGGGAGCTTGATAGAGCTCTGAGCAACCTGCTCTAGTTGAGGATGTCATTGCTCTCAGCAGGGGGGTTGGACCAGATGACCCCTAGAGGTTCCTTCCAATCCCAACATTGCTATGTTTCTAAATTAACTCAGTGATAATTAGACTTTGAAGAGTGTGTATTTTGAAGAGCTGGATTTTGGAGCTGAAAATTAATCAGCAACTTATACAGATCCATCTTAAAGTCAACCTGTGAAGCTGCCCTCTTGGTAACTTGGTCAAGATCAGCTTGCAACTTCCTTTGCTGCTCTTCATAGACTTCCAGCTTAGTCAGCAATTCTTCTGCAAAAAGATAATCAATTTGGTTCATCAGGACACAAAAACAGTTGGAAGATCAATAAAAGTTTAAAAGAAAGATTCAAAATGGAAGTTTAGATGATGATTCATTTCAGTTAGAAGACCCCTCTTGGGCTGTGTGATCCATCTGCCCATGAAAGTGACTTCTTGATTATTAAATATTGATGAGTGCTTTGCATCTAACCTGCTGCTAACAATTTAGACTGATGAACTGAAAATCCTACCATTTTCCATTTACAGAAAGGATGTCATGAGAAAATAACACAAGGTGAAACAAACATCTCTCACAAAGCTCTACTTCAAACCAGCTGCAGTTTTATGCAAAAAACTTGGCTCTCAAACCCTTATAAAAGGCGAGATAATAATTTACTTGCAATTCATTGCTCTCAAAAGTTTATTGCATTTACTCTGATAAATCTTCCATGCATGTTTGGTCTTCTTTTTCCTTCTAAGAAGTGCCTCTTCTACTTCCTGGAGAAGTTTCCAGCTATTCTGCCTCAGCCTAAATACTGCAGGAATTATGCACAAGTAGATTTAGGGAAGGAAAAGCTGAGCTGTAATTCTGACTTCAATATTGTACACTAAAAAAAAAAAAAGATATGCTTTGAAAATGAAAATTTTTATTTATCTTTGTCACTACTATAAATCATCTGGGGGGAAATAAAAAAAAGACTTTTTACCATTTTGAGTTCTGATTTCATGTAATGATTGCAGTTTTGACTGTAGCTCTTCATTTTCAATTTCTAATTCTGAGACGCGATTATTTAAGGCAGATACATCACTATCCTTTGATGAAAACTGAAAGAAAAAAAATGGTTATATTCACCAAAACTCCAGAAAAGTCAATGCAATGGAGTTTTTTTTCTGCTTTTTCAGTAAAACTTAGAATAGCTGTTTTCTAGTATTTGAAAATGCAATAAAGAAGACGATCTCTAACAAATTTATTCCTGAATGCTGCTAACACCAGTTTCTACTATTTTTCATTGACACTTCATCCAGTATCAACACTTTATGTCCACTGATTTTTTTTTTTAGACATTAAATCATATATAAAGATACTTTGAGTAAGTTATTATTCTGTTTACCCCATATTTTAATTTTTTCAGTAGTTTGAAACAGTTATAGAATATTCAACAAAATGTTACACATACGTTTTTTAGTTCATCCTCCAGTTGCTTGATTCTTGATTTTGACCAAGCCTTCATTTTCAGAAACTTTGCCTCAGATTTGCTGGCCTCTTCTGTTTTCAATTTCACTTGTACTAAGAAACATGATGCAAAAAATAGTAATCTTGCTATGGTTTTAAGTAATACAACATTTATGTTTAATTCCTTTAGCAACCAGCAGTTACACACACAAGACAACAGCATTTACAGAAAAAAGTACAATGAAAAATTCAGTGAGAAATTCATAGTTCATGTGATTATCCTGGTATTTCTATCAGCCTCATTATTATAGGATTTGATCATAGGTATTTTTTAATTAGTGTGGCAATAACTCTTCCACCAAATTTAATGTAGCCCTACTTGCAACAGGTATGAAACTTGCACACAATACATAACAGGGGCAAAGGGACCTTTTGTATGTAACAACTGCTTGATACCTTCTAAATCTTCCATCTTCTCTTTGGTTATAGATTCCAGATCTCCAACTTCTTTTGAATTAGTCTGTCCACTACTACTTAATTCTGCCACTTGTTTCTTAAGCTGAAACAGGGCCTGGTCTTTCTCTTGCAGCTCAGTTTCATGTTTCTCTTGAATTTCATGCAGTTCAGCATCATATTTCTCCTTCACTTTTGTCAGTTCAAGCTCATGTTTCTCCATCATGTCCCTTAACTGGGCTCTCATTACATGTTTTTCAGCATCTAGTTTAGACTGGAGGTTTTCTTTTTCAGACAGAAGACGTTTCAGGTTTTCATTAATCTCCTGTAAAAAAAAATTAAACAAACACATCTTTATATTTTAATGTATTTTTAGTAGCATTGTGACATATTATACCTGTACTCCTACATGAAATTATAATCAGAAATCACAGCTACTGTTGGTAACCTGGCTCAACTACAAAGCCTACTCAGATCTGACCTCCCAAGACAGAAGCAGGGACTTCATCAAAACAGCACTGTTATTTGAGTGCAAACTACATGCAACCTCTCCCACGGGAGGGAATAAAAAAAGAATTATTTATAGAATATTAAAAAAAAAAAAACCACAAATAACAGAAGCAGATCTAACAGTGATCACAAAGATTAAGAATATTCACTACAATGCCACCCGGGTCTTGTCACCTACATCCATACATCTGGATCTTAACTACCTGAACAGGACATCTACCTGGGTAGATAGCTGAAACTAATTTTAGTAATATTTTGATTCTAGCAGCCCTCTTGGTAACTTGAAAATGTATTGGATATCTGGACTTGGCACCCCAGACAGGCTCCAAGACATCTGCTTCAGCAGAGGCCCAAAAGTCTGAGAGACCAGCAGTGTCTTTATTCTACACTGCTGAACCAAAGCAGCAGCACTCAAAAGCTATGACTGGAGTTCACGTTAGGTACTGCAACACAAAGAACCCCGATTAGGTATCAGTTTTGGAAACAGTAGAAGCCCAGCAAAATGAAAAGCACACAACTGGCAAAACACTCTCTTTGGTGGAGGAAAGGGAAAAAGAAAAACGGCTCTGTTTTGGGGCTCGCTGTAGAAAAAGTGAAGCTGAAATCTTTTGACAGCAAAATCTTCCCTACACGGTAAGTTCCCAAAATGAAACAAGACAAACTACAGGTGAGAGGTGACAGTTTGACATTTTATGGACTTTACAAGTTAATTTTGTAATTGGAATTAATAGTTGTTTGCACAACCACAGTCGCACGTGTCAAAGCCGCCCAGAGAACTGCCTAAATGTTCTACCAAAACTATCTTTTGTACACAACCAGCTTTTTGACCCTGCAATGGACATGATGAGTTGAGGTAAACACTGATGCTACTTCTTACCTTCAATTCCTGGTCCTTAGCATCCAGTTCTTTTTGCAAGACATCTATCACTTGTGTCCTTCCCAGCATGACTTCTTCCTTCTCATGGAGCTTCTGTTTCAAGGCCTTTAGTAGCTGGCAAAAAAAACCCAAACAAAAATAATCAGGGAATCAATAAAGGAGTTAAAACTTTCAGAAGAGAAAGAAAACGACTTGTCTTTTGTTTTCCCCCAGCCTGACATCTGCTGCAGAGATTAATAATTACACAATTCCAAATTCACGTGTCAAAGCAAGCCACTGAGTTTCCAAAGCAACCTACCTGTTCTAGGTCAGCACTTGCATCAGATTTAGCAGCTAATTTAAAGAGCTCCTGCTCATGCTTTTCTCTCTGTGCTGCCAGTTCCTTTTCCTTTTCCTGGATAATATTTTGAAACACACGTACCTAAAACCACATCAAAAGTAAATATGAAACCAGTCCACAAAGATATAGTAAAAGTCTGAATTGTCTAAAGATACAGCAGGATAATGTATTTTATCTTAAGTCTGAATTTTGCTTCCAGTTAACAGTAATTAGTCAGTGATTACTGGTGTCAGGGGTACATGGGGATAAACCTCCAGCTTACAGAAAACATCTCAATTCCCAAATAACAAACTTGAAACGAGAAGCTGTTAATTTTTTGTCTAGTATCACGGGTCTTCACTTATTTCATTTTTCTTTTTATTTTATTGTTCCAAGACTTCTAATTTCTAAAAGGTTACACCAATCCTGTTCATTTCTAGCAAGCTGCTATCAATTAAACCCAACTGACAGCTTTCAAACCTACCTGTCTCCTCCTCAAAAACTTGTATTCTACTTCCAACATTTCTTTGTTGGCTAACTTACAATTTTTATAAGAACTGGAAATAACCTTTGGAATCTTGCTAAAGACGTTTTGAATAAATTCACACCTTATTGAGACAGAAACACTAAAGCAAAGATATCACATCTTCCACCAAAGAAAGTAAATATTTTTACAGTGTGTTTACTTACATTTTCCATATATGTAGCTTCTTTTCCCTGGAAATGCTCTCTTTCTTTGCTCTGAATATTTTTAAGACTCTTGATCTGCTCCTGAAACAAGCTACATTTTTCTTCACTGTCTCCAACCTTCTTGGTAAGGTTCTGAATGAGAATCTGCATGCTTTGTAGTGATGACTCTTTAACAGCCAACTGATTCTTTAGAATACAAAACCAAAACACAGTTAGAAGAATGGAACCAGAAAAAAAGATCTAGCAATCATCAAGAAGACACCTCCTAACCCTTCCCTCAGGTAAAGCACCATTAAACTCAATTCAAGTGTGGTTTTAATCTGAACAAAATTTGTCAGCAGATTCTGAAATCAATACTAATATGCATAAATGGTACTGACAAAAGAAGTAATTAAATACAGATCTACTGACAAAAATGAAAATAATCACTAAAGAATTTTTATTCACATGAATAACTGCAGAGGATTCGTACTTCAGAGAAGAATCCGCTGTGTAACACGCTGGAATCTGTTGATTCCTTGGAACCTCTATGAAGATTTTATTTTTAAGCTGCTAATATACCTTCAGTTCTTCATTGGGCAAGAGTATTTCATTGGCAGCACCATCTGATCCACAGGCTATCTGTAAATCAATGATATAAGCATCTCTTTCTGCTAACTTCTTCTCTTTCTCTGCCAGCATGGCATCCATTTCAGTCCCACGACAGCGCTGGGCCTCCAGTTCAACACTCTGAAAATGGAGAGACAGCACTGCTTGTAACTTCCACCATCTATAGCACAGAACAAGTTTCCATTGTTTTCTTATTTCCTGGTTTAAGGTACTGAACTCAAAACTCCTGTGAGCACAAACTCCTCTGTCTACTCAACAGAAAACTCTCAGTTGGTAACGTAACGTATAATTAAACATATACATGTATTTAAATAAATTTATTTAAACATAATCCCACACCACACAGGTGAAAAGCTATGCACTTAGCATCAGAAAAAACACCACCTTTTTTTGCAGTTCCTCATTTTTTTGTGCGATCTGGGATTCTAGTTCTTCAATTCTTCTTCTCAGCACTAATATTTTCCCACGGTTTGCCGCAGCGTTTTCCTGGTCACCATCTTTTGATGCCTGAGGAAACAGGGAGGTTTGCATTCCATAAATAGGTAGAGCTACAGAAGTCAGGTTATACTGGTAAGGAAAAGTGGAGTTGACTCATGGTTTGTGTTTCAGTTCTCTTATATATTACATAATCCATTTAGAATCTAGTCAAAGTCAGCACCAAATCTTTAACAAGCTTGTAAAAAGAATCCTATTTCAATTATTAATGATAATTATTGCTGCAAAGTGGACTGGAATGTGAAATAAAGGTATTCATTGCCTCTGGCAATTGCAACTCGTGTAATCTGGCAATTGTAGTTCATATAACTCAAGAGGGGGAAAATAGAAAGGATTATTGGAGAGGAAAAAAGGGAAAAATAATTGTTTCTAAGCACAGTGTTTCCAATCAGAATTTCAACAGGTATAACTATTGCATTATAGAAAATATTTGACACTACAGAAGAAATCAAGTGCAACTGCTAAGAACGTGTTTTATTAACTAAACATAAATAATTAGCTACTACTTGTCTTTGAGGACACCTTGGGATGTCAACAAACTGACCTGGTTTTGCTGGTTTCAGAGTATGTTTAAAAAACCAATGCCCTAGAAATAGTAAAGCCTCACTAAAGTTATTTTAAAAGCTTTATGAAGTCAAAATATATTGTTTTTAAGAAACACAAGTCTACTCACACAACTTCAATACTACAAATAGATCTGAGAATCTTTGTTGATGGTAAAACACTGGTCACTTAAATGAGACATTGCTGTATTTAATTTACATTTTGTCACCAAGGACATTTTTCTATTTCCATTTTTTTTTCTTGGACATAAGAGTAACAAGTAGGGTTGCAAACTGACCCTGAAAACATTCAGTTTTCATTTCTTTTCAACAACTTACCTTCTTGATTCACAAGTCTTAAAAGTTTGAGCTGCTAGTAAGATGAACATCAGTAAGTACTTTGTTTACTAGAACAATTTGGAAGGAATGTACCACTTTCTGAACTTCTATAAAAAGCTAAAAGAATGAAATAGAAACACACAGATGGATTGACAGCACCCACACAAACTATCCTGATCCTCATCAGCTCAAAATTGGAACTTTGGTTCCACGTTTGAGTCTAGCACCCAAAACTGTCTACAACCTTACAGAAATTACATCTGGCCTTACAGAAATTATGTCTGCTTTAAAATGGAAGGACACTTACCTTTTTTTGTTCTGCTTTTGCCTCTAAACCTCCCGATTCTGATAGTTGTTTCTTAAGTTCTTCCAACTGCGAGGTTAATGACGCGACCTTGGCTTTGTTTTGCAGCTTTAACTTGGAGAGTTTGGCATCAGCAGATTCTTTCTCCTCCTATAAACATCATGAAGGACAAAATTAGCCACATGAACAACTTCAGATTTCTCTTTTTTTTTATGGAATAGTTGATTACCAAAAGCATCTTTCCCCTGAAGAGACATTATGATGTCACACACAACAGGTCACCATATACGAAACAACCTTCCTCTCATTTCAACTTTCTGCACATTGTTGATCTTATTGCATAGAATCCAGAGCATCACATCATTACAAAATTTCCTCTTTCTTGATAGCAATACAAATTCAGAACCTGACTTTTTAACAGGAGGTTTGCTGGTTGTTGGGATTTTGGGGTTTTTTTGATGAAAAAGACAAGACACCTTTGTGATACTCTAAAAACATTTCATTTTGTTTAAAGAGATGAGGATTTACAATGAGTTTTAGAAAATTCAGTATTTTAATACTTGGCTGTTAAATGTCCACAGAAGACTTTGGTTTTTTTGAAGTATTAAATTGGTCTCCTGTAGGAACAGATCAATCTTAGAACTGTTCAAAAAAATAATAAACCCTCAAAAGTCTTCAGAATATTAGATATAAATTCTTTCTAGTTCCTTCCTTTGTAATGCCAGTCGAAAGCAGAGGATAATATATAGCAGCATTAATAGTAGGACCACTATATGGCAAAAAGATATTTATAGCTGAAGGAGAAATAAAAAATGATCTACAGAGATTCAGTTTGAGGCAAGTTGGCATCTTGCTAAATGTCCAGCAGTCATTTGGATGGGTTTTTTCCCCCCATATTTAGCCTAAAATGACCACGCACCCCTAGCTCTGAAAAAGCCGCGCTGTCCCTTGCAATTATTTGAGTATAATTTTTATTTAATATAAACAGCACTGAAGGGGATTTTTAAAGAGTCTTTTTGACAAGAACACACACATGGTACCTTTAATTGAAGATCTTTATTTTGAAGCTCAGCATCCTTCTCCCTGACAAGCTCCTTTAGTTGTGTTACCAGCTGTTCAGTACTTGCCAGCTGTTCAGTCAAATCTGTCACCGACATGCTTCCTGCATCTTGGGAGCCTGCAGCCTGCAGACATTAAAGATATTTGAAGGAACTAAAACTGCTTCCACAAAAAGCCTTCACTTGGTGTTTGTTCATTGTTTCTTTTTCTTAAACATTCAGCAAACTGAGTGCAATACTTAAACTTATATATACTAACTATAGGTACCTGTACCAGACAGGTTTGATAGACACAGGAAACTCTAAATCTTAGAAACTGGTTTAGGAACATTAGTTTGAAATACAGAAAAGTCATCAAAGTATCCTAGATATCTAAACCCAAATTTCTTCATTTACTGGATTTGCATTGCAACAATCAGTAGTAGTGTTACTGGACCCAGTGGCAACAAAATATCAGTACTTGAACATCCTATACATAAAAAATACACTTATATAATTCTGACAGCTGTTTTCTTAAACCCAGATAAGCACAGTGGAGGGGAACAGAGCAGCTGCATTACACACAACAGATTAAACACCAAGCAGACAGGAAGCAAGAAGCCAACGTGACTGTTCAAGTCCTAAAACTGAGTCATGGTAGAACTAGTTCAGCAACTTATTTACAAGTGAGCAAATACATACAATTAGTTGTTCATCAGTTAAAGAGTCTCTAAGTCAAATATTCTTAAGAAAATAATATTTTCATAGTAATTCAATACTTACAACTGTTTTGGAAGGAGAATCATCTCCACCACCCCATTTCCACATAGTTTCACAAGGGCTATGAAAACATAAGTGACAAAAATAGCACAGTAAGCACCAGTTATTCTCAGATAACTGGAATTAACTCATACTTCTCTCCACATACTTCACTGTAAAATGCTTGAAACCAATTTGTTTGTTCAATTCTGACAGCACCTCTGCTCTCAACCACATTACTTAGTTGCTGAGAAACAATGACACTTGTGTACGAACCACACGTAACGTGACTTCTCTGCTAGTCAGCAAAGCATCAGTACTCTCAGAAATCATACACAGAAGTCTTTAAAGATTAAATGCCATAAAGTGTTTTCCAGCATAGTTGCTTCTTCCTCATATAAATAGAAGATACAAGCCACACTTAGCTCACTAATATTTAACCTGACCTTAAACACTTCCTGCCACTGCAAGGTAACAGGGACTACCAATGCCTATTTCTAGAAAATCACACACAAAGACTAAAAACATTAAAGAGCAACAAATTGCTTTAATTGCCACATTACCTCAAAAATACGATGAGCATTGCAACCTGTGAGGTTACTGATCTGGATGTAAAAATGCCTGCAGGTGGAAGCCCAGAAACAGCAAGTGTTCCTCCCTTCTTTTGCTCACAACCAAGCACCACAAATTGCTAAATGGCACCAAAGTCCTGGACATATTGACAGCTTCTGATGATAAAAAGCTGTAGCTTCCTTATAAACACAAGTATTGGTCATAACAGGGTTTTAAGAAGCAAAATCCTGAAGATCGAGTGAGCAGCTCAAAGGTTAAGACCTTTACTGATTAGTGACAAACTGGGTTGAGGGAAAAAAAAAAAAAAAAGTGAGCACAGTCCATAAAACATCCCATGTAGTAAACTCCACACTGCACCTAGAGATAGAACTTTAAGAGCAGACTAACATATCTTGCTTGGTCTCAGGATGGTATCCCATATGGCAGCATGAAGTGAGAAGAGAAGCTGTAATCTGTTCAGTAATTTTCACTCTCAGTAATAACCTGTCCTTTCTAGACTGCATTATAGGCTTTTGAAATACCCATACCCAGAATTTTTCCTGAATTTGGAAAGCAATCTGCAATAAATATTAGCACATAGCTTATCTTATCTTAAGTATGCAGAACAATAGCAGAGGCTGCTTTTAAAGCTCTTTATCATTTCAAAGCTGAGACCAGGAATCACAGACTGCAATCTATGGCCGATGTTATCTATGAGGCCAAACTGGATTCTGCTAAGAATCTTTTCTAAAATTAAAACCAACAAATGAGCCAAGGGGTTAGGGATGGGAATTACACAACCTGTTGGGTAAAAACCTCTTGTAACTACTCCTGAGATGCAACATCAAGTCAGTTCTCAGTGAAAAGCTCATTTCCAGACACATAGAAGGGTTACCCAGGTACAAAATGACTCACTAGATGTAACATGGTGGTGCATTTGTATTTCATTTATGACTATTTTAGCTCATTTCCAGCTCTGACTGATGCAATCACTTCTCCTCACTTCATGTACCAGCATTCCCACCTGGACACCTTAACTGCTACTTTCTGATCTGTATTTATTTACACCAGAGACACTAAACATTGATGAGTTTTCCAAAGCAAGCTGGGAAACAAAACTGATCAGACTTTCCTTCACCAGCATGAAATTCACCAATGATGTTTTTTGCTTTTCTTTTGGGGTACAGACAGCAAATCATAGAATGGTGGGGGTTGGAAGGGACCTCTGGAAAGCATCGAGTCCAACCCCCCTGCCAGAGCAGGGTCACCCAGGGCAGCCCACACAGGAACAGATCCAGGTGGGGCTGG
>JANHGN010016591.1:0-20202 GCA_024605025.1 Megaceryle maxima
AAAATTATATATTAAAAAACCCCTTTATTTCTGTATTTTGATTTAATATATATTTAAAACAAACCTCTTGAAAGGATTAGTAGAACCACCACTGGGGAAACAAGCTGTAAAAAACATCTCGAGTTATAGAAAACCAGATAAATACTAACCTGTGAGTTTGCCAGGAGTCCTCAATTAGTAGGATTTGCAAAAGCAGATCCAAGTAAGGTCGAAGCTCGTATGTATATGAATATGCAACCTTAAAAAAAAAAAAGAAAAATGTAGAGAATGTAACAAAATATTCCTTGAAGTATGCAGATTACACAGTGCAATACAAGAACATCATTCACTTGAAGTTTACTATAATTTAAAACATATTTCAAGATACAATGCTTTTTTTTTTTTTTTAAAGCGTATTGTGGCAGTGGTTTTGGGCGGCTGTGGTTTTGTTGGGCTGTGTCTCTTTTTGTTTTGTTTGTTTTTAATATAGTAGGTTTTATAAGGACAAAATGTTTCCTCACGACTTTAACACAACTGATCTGAAGCCCCAAACACAAGATGCTGAAGGAGCCAACTTAAAAAATACCTTCAGAAACATGGAAGTACAAAATGGTATTTTTCACTGATATTGCTTCTTACAAACAGTATGCTTAAAGGTCTTCCTAAAATGTAAAATACATGGCTAGCAAAATATTTGTGAAGTGACTTTTATTATGATTCTTTCAAATGCCAAACAAACAAAAAAGTGTGAAGTTTACAAGAGAAAAAACTGGGCAAATATAAAGATGAGCTAACAAGTCAAAAATTTTATTCATAATGGACAAAATTTAACTTAAGTTCATAGAGATTACAAGGGAAAAACAAGACAGTCCCAAAGATTCTTTCTCAAGTCTGAAGCCAAATATGTTCTACAGACTTGTAAAAAAAGAGCCTTAAAATAAATACAAGGGAGATTTTAGGGAACGATTCCAACATCCTATGGATATCCTATGGATATATATGAATCCTATGGATAATGACAGAGAAACTTAGGGAAAGCTCTTGCACTACATAAAGACCACCTCAGTCTTTCCATCCTTAACACAGCATTCCCAACTCATAAAAGGTCCACTGCTTTCCTGAACTCATAAAAGGACTTCTCAATGTACTCCAACATGATGTATAGACCTAGGAGTGTAAATACTGAGAAGGGATTCCATCTTAAGGAAAATTTTTTTATCAAGCACCTCTTCAGTATTTAATACAATATTCCTATATATAAATATAGAATCTTGCATCATACACTTTTATATTCCCATCTTTCCCCTAGTTTTTTATTTTTACCTGCCAAAGGAGTTCACTGAGGACAGTGGAAGAGAACTGAGGATTCTCCCAACAGCAGAAACGAAGCAACTTGATGGTCTCTTCAGAGTTGCTGCAATCTTCAATAATTTTCTTCACATAACTAGTTCTCACAAACAAGATGTCTGCTACGTTCTGCTGAAGTGCCATTATAGGTTGAGATAAATTAGGATCTCCATAAGGGTTGGCAAGTGGAGGGTTACCTAGAACAAACAGTTATTACAGATGAAAAGGCACCGAAGTACATTCTGTGTAGACACAACACCACATAATTTGGTGTAACTCATCAAAAACCAACAAATGGAGAAAATGCCCAACACTCTCCCACTAGTTGATTTTCATTGAAAAATATCATGCTATGAAATAACAAAGTTTTCTGATTGTGAAGCTTGACACTTGCCACCCGAGAGAGCTACTTCTCCCTTTCAGGTAAGATTGTCACTGCATAATCAAAGCAGAATAGCTGGAGATATGCTCATATGCAAGAAGAGAAATTACTTAAGAAGATTTCACTGAGGAAACTCTCATCTCCTGAATTGATCTGCTTCACTGGTTGTGTAACACAGCCCAAACCTATCATATTTTAGGACACAAGGTCTATTTACTTCACTAGAAAATGGGAAAGGGTTCAGATGAATATCTATGTCAGAACAGTCCCATCTGAATCTCCAGAGTATAGAGAGAAGTAACATGTTGTCTCATTTAGTAAGCTTCACTTTGTGCAAGGAAATACTGTTGATTTGCTCCTGATGTTTCTAAACTTAAGAGTTTTGAGTTATTGTTTGAAGATGCCCAGAAGTCCAAGGGAGAAATTTTCTTGTGTAACAGGCTGAAGCAAAAAGTAACTTCACTCTGTGAGCTGCAATCATTATTACTAGTCAGTGATGTTTATATCAAGTAATTTTTTTTGTACAATGTTATGAATACAGTGAATACACAATTATTTTTCATAGATAGAATAACTTTTCAGTGTAAGCCTCAAATAATGCACTGGAAACAAAAACAAATAAAAATGGTTCTGAAGCTTATTATAGCATAGTAAAAATTTTCAGTTCATTAATCTTACACCATAGGCACATTCTAGCCTATTGACTTTATAGCTTGACACATCAAGCTGTAGAGTTTGCTATTAAACAGGTTCTCTACAAGTTCACAATTAGATTTTCTAATATATGCTTAGTAGAACGTGTACATATACAGGCTATAAAGTCCATGTAGCCCAATCTGTCACCATTCTCAAAAATAACTGCACTCTCTTCAGCTTCTGGAGATAATAATAATTTCTACTGTGGTTGACCAATTTCTAGATGATTCTTTAGCTTTTATAAATTGAAATGCTGACTTCTGTTTCTCATATTGATGGTAAAAAAGCAACAAATAGTTTTCAAGAGCTATCCATAACAATGTAAGATCTCTTTACTGATAAGTAGTATTAGCTATTTCAGAGCTTGCTATAGTGTTTTTCCTGTATGGGTTACTTTTGTATTGGTAATACAAAAATAGTATTATTTTATTGCCTACTCAGAATCAAAAGATCTTTATACAACTCTTTAAAATGAGCTTCAACCAGTCTAAAATCTTCACTATTTGTAATCAACTAACTTACTACTCTTTTTTTTTTTTTTTCCCCTCCTTCCCTTTGTCTTTAAGGAATAAGCCAAAAAGCATAAAATACAGAACAGACTTCTGCCTTCTGCAGATCAGTTTTGCTTGTATCAAATAGACCTTTGTCTTTAAACAAAAAGAGCTGCTATGCATAAAAGGCAAACATTTTACCAGCTAATTAATTTTACACATAGTAGTAACTATACACAACAGACATTTACTGATATATTCAGATAATCTAAGGAGAACTTAAAATTCACTATACCATTGATAGAAGACTGCATCCGTGACGACACATTGCAACAACGGATCAGTTGTGACACAACAGTGTATAACTTCCCAAGTTCAGCATACTGGTATTTAATTGGGGGACCTGGACCTTCATCCAGAGCCACAAGCATGAAGGTTGCAGGAACATTTAGTTTCAGAAGTTGTGTCTTCTCTGCTACACCTTTACATGGAGGGGGGGAAAAAGAAATTAAAAAAAAATATCTTGTTTCTGGGACTGACAGTACTTTAAAATTAATTAATTAATATAAATATATATATATTTTAAGAAGAAAAATTACTTCTGTTTACATGATTCATAACTTTTCTGTTGCTGGAATTTACTATAACCACCACTGATGCTTTATGAGGGAAAAAATAATCAAGTCGGTAAAGATGCACAGGAAAATTATATTCAGATTAAAATTCACAGTGAAGGACAGTTGAAGATTATTATTACTTCTTAACAGTGCTCATTAGTACTTAAGTAACTATCACCTGTGTTAATAGCAAAGCCTCAAAAGTCTTTTGGACAGAGAATTAATCTCTTTATTCTGAGGCCCAGAATAGGATGAATATTCCCCATAGTATATTTCATTATTTTTCCATCATGTCCTAGATAGATCATTTACAAATTTAAGACATTTGGCATACTATGCAGTAAATGTAAATAAGGTTGACAAAAAACAATTTAAGAAGAAACAAAATGAGAAAACCTCCAAAACCAACCAAAAACCCACCCAACCAAAAAAACCCGAACATACAGTTAGTTTCATTGCAAGAATACCTTGCACATACTACACAGGTAGTTACCTGCAAATTCAGTATGCCCCTTCTGATCTTGTATTATTTGGTTATAAGTAATGATTTTTCATATATTTCCAAGATTTATTCTGAAATACAGCTGGACCTTAACTGCCATCTTTGTGATAAGGAGGAACCCAGATTGCACCTTAGTAGAGCTCTTTCATAGTATCTTTTTGATTATGTTACATAGTTCTGTAGTTACATGCTTTGTAGAACTGATCTCTCTGTTTGATGTGAACAATATATTTGATTACTCAAAATGTCAAGACAATTTAACCTTTGTCACAAAAGCTAGGGTGCTGCAGGAATGATGTATTGTCGCTTTGCTGAATGAATGTTCTACATCCACACAGAATCCTTCAACTAACACTAGTAAGACAAGCGCATCCCAGAAATAAAATTTAGTTATGCCTTCCTGTCTGGCTTCTGAGTGCTTTCTGTCCTAGACAGAAGCTTCAACTGCACTGACTGACTATGAAAAGCTAGTGAAGAAGAAAAGTTAAGTTAGGGCAGAAGAACTGTATCTCTCTTATCTGTAATGACATTAAGTCCACTCTGGGAGTCCTGATGAAAACCTGCCTGACAGAAAATGCTATGGTAGACAAAAGTACATAAAACAACATACAATATAGGTGAAATTAAATTAACAATTAATTTCATAGGTAAGAAGTTAAATTCTTTTAAAATTGTCTACCTGCATGACAGAGCTTCCAGAACTCTCTGTGTGTCAATTCTATGTGGAAACCCTGAAATAACTCCATTTGGACTGATACACTTGCTTAACACTTTAGCCACAAAGTAATCTAACAGAAACACATTTATAACTTGCTTGCATGAGCCGATAACCAGCAATGGTTGAGCTGCTCAGTATTACAGACACTTTGTAATATTTCCAGTGGAATGGGATCACCTAGCTTTGTACAACTTTACATAAAAGGATGAAAATATCTTGTATTGGAGTAAAAGGGAGAGTGCAGCATACTACCACTATCAAAGAGTATCATATCTTGTTTAGAATTTGCTGTAGAGAAAGATGCTTTGTCACTTGGGCTACCATACATGAAAGAGAAATGGGCCCGTGACCCTAACAGCTGGAGAAAGCAAGAACGTAGAGCTCTGTAACAACTCACTAGATATGAAACTATGACTCCCCTCGTCAATGTGAGAATGCAAAAGCAATCCTTTATTCAGTTGACTTGCATTTTATTACTCAATTGCTCTTCCTCAGGGCAAATTATATAAAGCAGCAATAGATTAACCCACCTAAGAAATAGTTTATTCAATCAATCATCAGTTGATTTCAGCATGCTGGTAATGCTAAGAGAAAGCATGATTACAACTGTTCATTTGAATGTAAAAAGGACTGGTCTTAGTTAACTGCCAAATGATTTTTGTTGGAATAGTTACTTCAGCTACTGTTAGTATTAATTTATTCTATTCTTCATATACTTGATATATTCTATACTTAGTGTACTTAGTGACTTTCTATACAAAGAACCTACATAACTCAGGATTTAATACAAGTTTTTGTATACTTCTAAATCTATACTTTATTTCTATTTTCCATAACTCTGGATACAATTAAGATCCTGAAGAAAAATGGGTGATGCCTGGCAGTGCCATACACAGTATTTCATGTCCATCACCACAAAAATGATAACCATCTCATCTCAGATGCTAAAAATCAATCTTAATTTACAATCAAACTCTATCTCCAGCCTTCTCATCAGAAAATTTAGGACCCTAGTCTTTAGGAAGAGAAATACTGTCTCAAGCCCAGATGAACTTTACTTAAGCCTTCCTATATTGCAGAACAACTAGCTTTTCTTGCCTGTTTATCTTGGAGGAACTACGATGCCCAATAAATTTATAGTGGAATTTCACAATTCTTGCATTCTTTTACTTCGTATGGTATCTGTGGTGAATGCACTGTGGCAAGCAATGTCATCTAAGAACGTAACACAGACTGAGCTATTTCCTCAGCCTCCCAGAAAGTCTTTAAAGGGAATACAGATACAGAATCAGCATTTTGCATTCACAGTCATGAACTGAAGAAATTAATACTGAAAGGCCATACTTAGAATATATAAGACATGACCACCTGTATTGACCTTTCCACGAAGAAGAATTATGCATCTCTCTTTTTGAACTTTCATTTTCCTCAACTTCTTCAGACTCAAACCAGCTGGCAGCCCCACATGCTTCTTGGGTCTCATGACCTTCCTGCAAACAATCCCTAGCAATGCATGATTTCTCTTGACATTTTTTTTACCCTCGCTCTCTCAAAGGACAGTGTCTTATTGCTCCAAGCTTCTCATGTTAATCTTCCAAGAATGGCAGGAAGACTCAAGGCCCAAACTGGAGGAACACAGGAGCTCTAGAGACCATTTATATGACACTTCATGGTAACAATCAATTGAAAAACTGGACTCTACTGATGTCACCAGTGTAACTGGATCATTAATAAAAAACAGTTTAATTCAGTGTCATCAGTAAAAGTGTAATTTGCTTACCTAGATTGGCATACATCACAAACAAATTGAAATACTGCTGCAAATGGCGCCCATGTTCAGATACCTCCCTTCTTAGAAGATTTAGTACCGCTCTCAGTAAGTGATCACTTAAACTTAAGTTATCATAAGTCTGTAAAAATAGAAGTCTTAATATTAGTAGCTGAATTTATCAAATCTTTATTTAGTTTATACTTCTACTAAGGCAGAAAACAGAATTGGTTAAAGGGTATGGGATTCATAGAAGCTCCAAAATACTAGCAGTCTTGTTAGTCATCTGTATCTCACAGAAAGACAGAGACATACAGGGAATGAAACTCCCATCACTAAATACCATGTAAGTCCAAGAAATAATGAACATATAGAAGCTTTTAATTGGGCTTTTTCTACAATAGCAGCTAGGTTTAAATACTCAGAAAAGAACATGCAGTTCCACTATGAACTTCACAGACCAAGACAGACAACCAAATCACCTCTAGAGGTGTATTTCAGATACCTCATGAAACAAAACACTTTCAAAGTATATGTAGCTTTAACAACACAAATTATTTTGCTGGATACAGTAGTGAAAACTTTCCAAGTAGTTAAGTAGAACAATACAAATAAAAATTATCATACCCTAGACTTTAAAAGCATGACAAAGCAAAGGCTCAAAAAAGCTGATTTTAAAAATTTTAATACAGTCCAAACAAAACCATTGTTATGATGATTATTACATTAAGATTTCTGTGTTTCTGTTTGTCGGTTCCGAGTGTATAAAATTAGGCAATTCAATGTCTATTCCCATGCAAAGTTACAGTTTTTGACAATTTTAATGTTGCAGGATACTGGGGAAGAAAACTCAGGGAACTCCTGGGCGATTTCATTGGTTTGTGCTCTTTTTTTTGTTCTGTTTTGGTTTTGTTTATTTTTTAAATTCTAAATGAAAAACAAGGATTTACTCTCCCTACACATTACACATTACTTTATTATAACCCACTCCTTTTATTCTGCAAATTTCATACTCACAACTCAACTTAGTGTTCTCACTACTTGGTCTTTAACAGAGATTTACAAACAAGGGGAAATCTGAACCCCTCTGACAGCAACAAGAATTACAAAATGTTACATAGTGCAAAATGGACTGCACAGCTTTCCTGTCAACAATGGTGAGAATTTACATTAAATGCTTATAATCAAGTAGTAAGAATAAGTTTCAGAAGTTAGAAAAATTCATTAGAAAATTACATACCTGACTGGAAGGTCCAGGAGAGGCAAAAGGTGAAGGACATGGTCCATCTTGCAATGAAAAATGTGCAATAAATACTATAAGTTTTGCAAATGCACCCCTCACTTCTGCACTAGGGCATTCCAAAAGGTACTCAGAGAAGCGGTTTGAAACATTAAAAAGAACATTGTGTGCAAACCAAAAGCGTACATTCTTGCTGTGACGAAGAAGGATGCATAGTGCATCATACCTGAAATAAAATATGACAAGTGAGATATTATGACCAAATGTATACATTAATTAATTTTGTCAGATATACTGTTATGCAGAATTTGAAGAAAATACACATTAAATGCGATCCCCAAACATTTTTGCTCACAAAATGCTTACAGATAAACTGCAGTTCCTATAGTGATACTCTGCTACTAGCAATCACAAATTTAAAAGAATCACAGAATCATTTAGGTTGGAAAAGATCCATGGGATCATCGTGTCCAACCATTTACCCTACTCTACAGGCTCTCCCCTAGACCATATTCCCCAACACTAGATCTAAGCGATGCTTAAACACATCCAGGGATGGCAACTCAACCAACCTCCCTGGGCAGCCTATTCCAATATCCCACCACACTTTTTCCCTCAAGAATTTTTTCCTAGTGTCCAGTCTAAACCCATCTCATTTCAGCTTGAACCCATTCCCTCTGGTTCTGTCACTAATTACCTGAGAGAAGAGACCAGCACCAACCTCTCTACAATGTCCTTTCAGGTAGCTGTAAAGAGTGATGAGGTCTCCCCTCAGCCTCCTCTTCAAGCTAACCAGACGCAGCTACTTCAAACAGTCCTCATATGATCTATTCTCCAGTCCCTTGACCAGCTTTGTTGCCCTCCTCTGCACCTGCTCCAGCACCGTGATGTCTCTGTTGTACTGAGGTGCCCAGAAGTGGATTCGAGGGGAGTCCTCACCAGTGCCAAGTACAGGGGGACAGTCACCTCCCTATTTCTGCTGCTCACACTATTTCTAATACAAGCCAGGATGCCAGGATACTTCAATTAAGAAAAAGAAACCCCCAAAAGATTTAACTGTAACATTTCACTTCGATCATCTGTAAGAACTAAGACAGGGTCATGTTCCCTAACTCCTAAACCACTGCTTAAAGTGGGTCCTAAACTGGCCGCCATTATTCCCTCTGTATTGGAACTGGGGGAGATGGTGAGCAGTAGAGGATGTGGGGCAGATTTCATGAACCGTACGTAAGACAGGTAACTAATTACCCATCAGGAATTTATATATTCTCATTTACAGATCCACATACAAAAAAAAAAAAAAAAAGACTCAATAAAACATCTGTTGCAGAGAGGGTCTTCTGTGACTCTGTCCTCCTTCTTACTGCAGCAATACTTGAATTCCTTTTGACCTCTCAATATAACAGGAGTAACTTAGCTACTCTGAAAGTTGCTAATGAAAAAAACCTTGAGGTACTTATTTGCTATATATTACACAGCTACTTACTAGCAGCTGAGAAATCACTGGTCATCACAAATACTGGATTTTCTCCATAGTTTTACCAGTAGTAACCCTCGCCCCTCTCCCCAATACAGAATAACAGCTTAAAGGTAAAAATACTGTGGTGTTCTAAGTAAGACTGCACTGTCTGTTGTACTACTGATTTGAATTAGAGGCCCCACAGCAATGGACATAAAGCACTCTGCTAACAGAGACTAAGACTCTGGATATGTTTCCGAAGCAGAATACAAATACAAGATGCAAAACCCTGCCAAAATGAATTGAAAAGAGCTTTGTTTAAAAACTACTCAAACCATGAGCAAATCATTCTGAATGTCAGAATACATTATTAGTTTGACCTAACTATAGATTCTACTCCTATATTCTTTGTAAAAGACAGATAAAAGGTAGATTTAAGCTCTGTTTGAAAACTAATTTTGAAGCTGTTCAGCTCAGCAGCTTATTTTAAGGTTCACTTTCTTCCCATTATTTTCTGTTCTAACTTTCCCCACTTTCATGTGCACCTTGACCACATAGACGGGGGAAGGGGAAAACGGGACACCTTTCGTCGTACATAAGTAACCAGGATCTTTTAACAAACATCAAACTTCAACAACTGTAATTGTTGTTAAAAGACAAGATACCAATCACTAGCAGGGCCACGGACTATTTTCTTTGTATGAAATCCTGTGGTGAAGAGAAATCTAGCGGCAAGCTGAATACTAATCATAGTTATTTCTTCTGCTTCAGGCAACAGATGATCTTGTCCTAAAGAAAAATCAAAATATTCACATGTAGGCAAAATTAAAGCAATTTACTTTTAACAATTTGACTGACTCCAGATTACTATTTTGTCTGACAATGTGTTCCAATTTTAACAAGACACTTGATCCAAACAGCTTCTAGCTTCTGTAATATGTCATTTGAAAATGTAAGCTTTTAGACAGGTACGTGGAGTCTAAGTTTTAGAAATTCAGCATCTCACCTTTGAGAGAACAGCAGAACAGCCCAAAAACTTAAGTATTTTAACATGACTTAGTATATAAGCTGAACAATAGCTGATAGTTTATTGACGTACTTTTTGCTAAGTATTCTGGCATGTTATCACTGATGAACAACTCAACAACAGATGTTTAACTGCAGAAGTCCAGAAAAACAGAATATTCAAAGCAGAATGCATAAAGTTTTCACTGGCTAGAAAAATTCTTGACAAAAATCAAAACACTTCTGACAAGAAACGAATCCATCATTTATGCACTAATATACTAACCTGGAGGAGGATTTAAGTAGACACTATTACAAGTAAGCAACTTCTTTATGAACTGGAAATATTCTAGGCTGTACTGCATACGATTATGCATGAACTGTACGTTCTGCTTCCGTACACTCCGTTCAATAGCAGATGGCATTTTAATCTGATGGGGTTTCGTGGTGATAGCAAGTTCTGAAATATATTTTATTAGTTCATTGTCTTTGTCTATTGTGTCCATACGTTCATAAAAAAGAATATAAGCATTCCACCACCTCTTCTGGCGTCTGTAGGACATACGCTTCATCATGTGATCAAATACTTCTCCCATGTATTCTCCACCAAAACACTGATTTTTCATTTCTTCATCATCATCCATTTTACACTCTGTCACATCTCCATCATCAAATTTATACCACCGATTCTTCTCACCATCTCCACCATTCCTCTGGATAATATAAGAGTAATAATGTCCACCACTGGCCTGGCCACTGTGTACAAGTACACCAACAAGCCTGTATTTTGTGCTCCCAGAGTGTTCATTTTCAGACTGCTCATTTTGTATTATCTGGTTTTCAGGATTTACATCATCTCCTTCCAATTTAGCTACACCTGCCACCGTGTAAGGCTCCATGTCCAGCTCTCGTGGAAATTCAAAATAATCATTGAACTTGATTGCACATTCCCTTTCCCAGTCGTAATCAAATCGTTTCAACTGGATTGCAAGAACTGGAGGCAACTTCTTAATCAACAAGCGTTTCACTGTATCCACCTAAAAAAGGACATGAACAGTTATTAGCTCTGTAGTTTCAATTCATATATTCCTACCAACAAACAAATTCAGTAAAGGATAACTTTTTTCCCTTGAACACGAACCAAGACTGAACTTAGTACGCATGTAACATCTTAGCTGTACACAAGTTTAATATATAAGGAATCATTACCTTTTTGTTGCATTTTTCACAATGATATGCATTTGCACCTTCCAGTAAATCTCCTTTGACATACTGTTCCAAAGAATCAAGAAGGTTTTGGTGATTTCTTATATCTACATTCAGAGTTGTGAAGGATTCCTCACATTCGTACCTACCAATGAACACACAGATGTAAGTGAAAGATAGAAACACGTTCAGCACTTAGGATTTACAGGTGCTACGCAGCACCTTACTGAAAAGGAGTTTTATTTGGCATTAGATGTCAACTTCTGGCAAAAGGAGTTAAGCAGTAAAACCAGAACTGAATTCTTTTAATGCAGTCTTCCTACAATTACCTTATAGTATCTGCACATTTTATTTCTTGGTCTGAACTAACTATAGTTATTTTATAAAGAACACAGAAATAACTTGGATGACTCAAATCCACTGAAAAAATCATGGAAGTTGAATCTTCTAGCACATCTTGTTTTTAAAGCAGCTGAAGTAGCGTGGCAGACTCTTGGCTAACTTCAGTTAGTAGAGAAGCATGGATAGCAGAGTATTTTTTCCATTGCTGACCTTCACATTTGGGAATTAGACTGATAAATACAAATATTGTACCATACCTATAAATAACAAACAGATTCCAATAAGCAGCAGCAACAACAACAAAAGCCTTTTCATTTTTTCTAGCTGAAAAAACTGAATAGCTGTCTTCATAAAATCACTTTGCATATTTATGAATGGCTTTTATTTACTATATTCTAATACAACCTTCAAACAAATTCCTAGCAATGAACGAGCAATACTTGAGCGATAACCAGCTAAGACATCTTGGAAATATTTATTTATTAAAAAGATAAAGGAGTGATGAGTAAGTTTTATAAGTTGCATCTGTTCCAACATAGCCCTGCAGGGTTTATTTCTCCAACATTCAACCAAGCATACAAAGGGTTTTAGAATAGTGAATAAATTAATATTTAGAAACACTTCAACCAAACCAGTAATTTTCATTAATCTAGTAAATAATTTACAAGTTTAGAAAGGCTAATCTTTTAATCCATCACACCCCATTCAGTAGTTCAGGTTATCATCAGTTTTCTCCTCCTTAAACTACAATCAGGGTAACAATTTTATTAAGGAGTACAATTATGCAAATCCAGTAGAGTTCCAAAAACACAGGTAACACTTCAGGATAGTACACAGTATCCAGAATAAAATGGTAACTCACATTGCTTCAAATCTGTATCTTCCATTTAATTACCACTTAATTTAAAATAAAATCAGTTCTTTCATTTTATCTTGCAGTATTTTAACTTACTTCTGGTCACATATTTTAACCCATGAATCTTCAGCTGTTCCCCTTACAAGTTCTTTTAATTCACAGATAAACTCAACTGAAATTGAAAGACTACCACAACAAAATTGGTTTGTATCAGTGGTTTTTTCCCCGTATTTTAATCGCTAATGGAAGGATAACAGTAAACGGTCAACATTCACAATAAAGAGAATTTGCAGTGCTAATGTGCAGAGAACTGTGATGTTTAAAAATCACACATGATTTGAAAGATGCAGTGAACAGTAAGAAGGCCAACTGTTAGCGATACAAAATTTAACACAAAATTAAAAAAGTCAACCGTTGAACAAGTTCATCATTAGGCCATCCTGAATCTTGCACACAATTTTAATCACCCACCTCAAACAGGATACAGAAGAAAGTCTAAAGAAGTACAAGTGTAAAATGTCTAGTTCTATCCCTTCACTAAGCATTTGCCATTGATAACTATCATCACATATTCCATTGATAACTATCATCACTTTTTTTCTTTCTTTCTTTTTTTTTTTCCTGTGTGTGACTTTATTTTGTTTGGCTTGGTTTCTCCTATACACTCTATGACGCTAAATTTCAGTGTATTAAATTAACTGAAAATAAAGATGAAAACTTAAGATAAACTTTCTATGCTGTTCTCCTTAATTACTGCTTACATAGTGAACATGCATGGAGTTTTATTAATTGGAATTAAAGATTCATACTTGGGTCAGCTCTATCTATGCATTATGGAAGACAGAAACAGCTGTTGGCCAAGTCTTAAAATCTTGTACATTTCATTTGGTCCCTATGTTTTTTTCACTTTCAACATGAAAAGCTGTATCCTTTCTTCCCTGATCAATACCTGATGATTCACATACAATTTGCTATGTAGAAGCAATACTAATCAAGTATTTTAAGGTACCTGAAGACAAATTAATGTTAAGACTCTAGAAAAAAAGAAGGTAGCAAATTTTACTAGCTTTAAAAAACACACAACCGCCCCACTCTTGAGTCTTTAGTCACTTTCCTAAGTATACATACATAGGCTGTTTTTCTGTGAGAAAGAATCTTAAAACACTTACCGATGTGGGCATCCTTGACAAATCTTCTGATCAGCAAAGGACCCTCCTAAAACTTTACTTAACATTGCTGGATGTCCCAAAGCTTTTAAAGCCTCATCTAAACTGTCCACCAAGGAGTTAAAAAATTCTAAAGCATCATGTTGTTCACGTAGATTTACAGGTTCACCCCAAAGTCTGAAAACAGAAGCACATGCTTGTCAAATATTTTTTGTTTTGTTCTTCAATAAATTATTTTCTAAAAAAAAAAAAAAAAAAATAAAAAAAAAAATTATTCAAGCTAGTAATATCTCTTTCTTGCTGAGCAAAGCCACCTGTTACTCTGTCCCTGACACTTAATTAGTGGTAAATAAAAACAAACATTTGTGTGTAACTTCATACTTAATTCGAAGTCTCAATACCAAGGTCAAGAACTGATAGAATTCAAAATAACCATCTTGCTGTCAACTTTGTTTTATTAACAGATTTCTATAGAATGGTGAAAAGGTAGGATAACATACAATGCTGCCCGAGTTCTGCTAATTTACAGTTAATCACTATCATTTTTTCTACTATAATTAGTTATGTTGCATTTCAGTGGTCCAGGGAACAGGTATCAATACTAAATTTTCTATTTACCTAAATTGTTTCCAAAACCCTCTTGGTACATAATATTGTAGCCTGGAAGCTGCTAGATGACCAAAAATTACTTGGAGATGCCTCAATACCCCAATATTGTACTCTTTTCTATCTTCTGTTTTATTCAGTGCTGGTTTGTCTTCATACTGATGTGGATAACCAAACACATCATCTCGCGGGTCAACATTGCTCTAAAAAGCAGAAAAAAAATGGTGCAATTAACTTTCTTATGTAGCTGCCTCATAGCTAGTTGTATCCCTTGTTTAACAATCTAAGGTGTCACGTGTTATCATCCGAAGAAACAATGTCTTTGTATGCAATAAGAGTTCTGGAGGTAGAAGTGGTGTAGGTGCTTTCAAGAAGAAATCCATGAGGAGGAAATCTGCAAACACTGCTGCTTTAATCTGTTGATCTGCCTCTCTGAGCACACCTATTCAACTATGAATTATTATGCTACTGCTTTCCACTACTAGTACTGGAGACAAAGTGATTAGCAACTTAAATTTGTTACAACATTTTCCTAAAAATAATTCTATTTTAAAGATAAGCAAGTTCTACTAATTAAATTTACCTCACTGTCCTGCTTTTCATCCCCAGACATGTCATCATCTACATCACTGCCCGTGCCTTCAATTGCAAGAATCCCATTCCTGATGGCTGGAATCATGTACAGCTGCTGAATGACAGAATTCATATAACAAGTGGCACCAGCATTTTTTAGTCCTACAAATCCCTTTGGTGGTCGAGGCCCAACAGGTGGTAAATATTCCCATTCTGTAAGTGCTTCACAAGCTAAAAGAAAATAGCAGAATGTGATTAGGAAAGTATTTTGTTATAAAAGAAACAGACCATCAATGCGGTACAAAGGGTGGTTGCACAAAATTTGAATTAGCCTGTATCACACTGCAATTTAATAAAACAAGTGTTTCACCACAGAAGTTAACTGCTAAAAATAACAGAACCTCTATGAACAATAGTTCTCTCTGTAGTAGTAACTTTAAACCATTTTCTCCTATTGCATAATCAGTCAAAAATTCAGTCTATTTAGGTATCAAACCAAAGTCTTCCCTCAATACCAGCAAGTTTTTTTAGCTGAAGAATTCAGCTGAACAAATGTAGAACATATAACCAATTTTAAAGGATTAGACATTTATGAAAGGCTTATAAAACTAGAATATTTCACTTATGCTTCACTTTTCCTTGCCAGGATGGGAAAGTTTAAGATTATGCTACCTATATGCCTTGTGATAGGGGTTTTGTTTTGGGGTTTTTTTTTTTTTTGTTTGTTTTGTTGTGGTTTTTTTTTGTTTTCGTTTTTTGTTTGTTTGTTTGTTTGTTTTGTTTTTTCTTTCTTTCTTTCTCCTTAGTCTTCTCCCTCAGACCTCTAATTTCTCTTCGGAATACCTTTATGTTGAGAAGTTTCCTACTCTTGGTTTTTTTAACACAAAAAATTCTGATGTACAATAAAGTAAGAGAGCATGCATGTTTACAAGCAAGCTTCACTTAGTATAATAAATGCACAGCATGCACAGTTCATACATGTGTTCTCTCTTCTGTCTGGCATACCACATAAATCTGGTGTTCTACTGTGTTTGTCAAATATTTGAGTGGAAGGGTATGTCATAAAATGCTTCTAATTGTGAGGTGATGAGAAATACACTACGTCCCAACAGAAAAAGGTGAACAGGATGATGCAGGGGAGAAAAGCATAAAGCTGCTCTTTTCATTTGTTCACTTGAGATGAAAGCAAAGAGGAAGAGACTGAAAAACCTCAAATGACTCACTGATACTACCAACTGGGCAAGTAGCTCTGCCATTGTGAGAGATAACGGACAATTCCCACTATGGGATGCTATTTCTAATTGCTTTGTAAACTTTGCAAGTTTAAACATTGTTACAATCACAGAATGGTTTGGGCTGGAAGGGATCTTTAAAGATCATCTAGTCCAAACCTCTGTCATGGGCAGGGACATCTTTTACTAGATCAGGTTGCTCAAAGCCCCATCCACTGAACACTTCTAACGAGGGAGCATCCACAAATTCTCTAGGCAGCCTGTTCCAGTGCCTTACCAACCTTATCAAAGAATTTCTTCTTTATGTCCAATCTAAACCTACCCTCTCCCTGTTTAAAATCATTGTCCCATGTCCTGTAACTAGAGGTTCTAGTAAAAAGTCTGTTTCTCTCTTCCTTATAAGTCCCCCTTTATGTATTGAAAGGTCACAGTAAGGTCTGCTCAGAGCTTTCTCTTCTCCAGGCTGAACAAACCCAACTCTCAGCCTTTCTTCCCAGATGAGCTTGAGTTTGCTTGGTTTTTTGGTGGTTGTTTTGGTTTATGGTGTTTTTTGTTGCTCTGCCCCACCCTTTCCCTCAGTTTATATTACAGCCAAAATAGTTTAGCTATCCCATTTGGGGCTGCAGAAAATATGCTCCTGTTTGTTCATTTTTAAGAAAGTCTTACACGTTTTATTTCGTAAGTATGAGCCTTTTGCCACCCTTGTGAAAACCAGCCCAAGTTTCACTTGACTACTGGTTTTGAAATGCTAACATTTGCAAGTTTTTGTACATGCAGCAATTTCTGTAATCTTTCTCCATCGAGAAGGAGAAAGTTCTTCAAGTGTAGAGCTCTGCTGAGACAAGGCCAAAACTGAGAGGACAAACATTTGAGAAAGGACTATGACAAGCAGAGAATGAGTACTGACCTAAAAAGAGAAACAGAACAGGGACCTGTGCCTGTGTGCAGACAGTGATGACAAATTAGGTGAACAACCAAGAGACTGGCACTAAAACTAGCCAAAGATACCTGAGGAGGTTGTGGGATTGGCAGAGACTGAAACGATGAAACAAAAGTAGAAGATACAGACAGAATGAGGTTCCTAGGAGCTGGTATGGACAAGAGGGAGGTAGCCAGAGAATAGGAAGGACCAGACTGTGTACATGACCGGGGCTGGAATTTGGATGCAACCATGTAATACAAGTCTTTACAGTTACTGCATAAAGAAGAACAAATAAAGGCTACACTGACAAAGTTTTCTAGATTTGGACAACCTGCTTTCAAAACATTAAGAGCAGCCACAAACAAACCCCAAACTAAAAAAAATAAATCTGCATCTAGTTCAACTGATAACAGAAACAAAACTTACACATAATATGTACATTAGAAAGTAGAAAATAAATAAGTAAAAATATTACATACTAGTGATTGCTGTACCTATGTAATACATTTCAGTCAAGGTGTCCACTATCTGTTTGAGATTTCTCACACATCCAACTGCTAGTGCAACTAGTAGCTCAAAGCCAGCATTAATAGTAGCTGGTGAACTACAGACTGGTATGGCCTGCTCAGCAGGCAATTCTCCATTTCTCATGTACTGTAGATAAACAGTGGAGGGCGGAAAGATGAAATCCTCTATCAACTCCTGGGGGGGGGGGGGGAGGGGGGGGGGAGAGAGAGAGAGAGAGAAAAACCACCTGTTACCACAGAAAGGCACACTATTTTATAACAGAGTTATTACATAAATTACTTCCTGAGAACCAGAGGAATACTCAAAAAACCACAAGACTTAATTTTAAGACCAAGACCATAATGAGCTTTTAAATTTAGAATAGAATAACTCCATTCTAAAGTGGTTCCCTGCAAAGCCACGCCCCCAGTGCAAGTTAAAAACAAATCTGTATTATTCTTCACTGGTAAAAAATGTCTTTTGCCAAACCAGTATTATCTACAAAGCTCTATCAATTAGTCCTGAAAGAAACTTATTTTCCTGCTGTATAGTATCAGAAGTACAAAGAAAAAATGTCTGATTAAAAAAAAATGCTCAGTTATCATGCATTTGTTCAAACCTGCCATAAACATTAATAGCACTAATTAAGAACATGTGGAGAAAAGACAATACAAGGGTAATAAAAGCAAGCAGTCCTGTACAGGGCTGTAGCTAGCTCACTATCCTTGTATGATGTTTGCCCAGCCTTGGAATAACAGCTGACAAGGTCACAGTAACTCCATTATGCAGTGGTTCCAAAGAATGAGAATGTTAAGTACTCTTACAAATGAAACATGCAATGTAAGGGGGGAAAAAAAAAACAAAAAAAACCCAAAAAAACAAAACACCCCAGTTTTTTAAGAAATAAAACCCAAACCCAACAAAACAACAATAATCTCCAATTAGATGCCCTTGTCGAACAGTTGCATGGGGACCTTTCATGGTTACAGACCACAAGATGCAAAGCTTCTTTTTACCTATTTTGTACTAAAACTCAAGAAGTATCAAAAAAACTCCATGGGTCAAAAAACTTGAACTTACTTTAATGAGATTAGCACCTCCTTTTTCACAACCAATATGGTATTTCTTCTCAGGTGTCTGGAACGCTAACAACTCTTTTGTTACTCCAAGGTGACCCTCTAAGATAGTTTCTTCGACACCTGTTTCTCCTGTTCTTTTTACTTCATCCTGCCATTTAAGATAAAGTTAGGATAGTCTGAACGATACACATCTACCAAGCTTAAAGATGTACTTTACAAAGCAGCAAAAAGCTGATTATCAGAAATAAATTGATCCTAAAACTTACCCTAATCCTCTTAAGCCAGTCAATTTCATTATTAAGAAGAACTTCAGCATTGGGTACATTAATATTACTGTTGTAAGCATAGTTAAGAAGATGTCTCAAGAGAGTGAAGTAGTCTCCAGAATGCTTAGCTCTCTCTCTTGCAGTACTCTATGTACACAAACAAACAAATTACATAAATTCGTACACACTTCTACTTATAGCACAACACTGTCATAATATCCCTAAAACTGGCAGTAAATATGAAAGAAATGTATGGTAATTTTTAAACTTTTAGAAGTTTACAATTGTATTTAGCTGTTCATGAATGACTTCTGGACTGTTTTAGTAGCAATTTCTATACCTGTTTCTATACCTTTATGGGAAACAGTGAAGTCATCAAATGTTCAAGAGAGCCATGAGCATGCAGAATGGCCTGGCAGACCCAGCAAAATAAGGCAATAATTGTAGGTACCTATCTAATCTGCTAATGATTTTTACTTCAAGGTTAACATTCACTGAAGATCAAATGCATATATTAAAGCCTACTGTTCATGTTCTTATCAGCAGACACTAAATTGTCCCCCCTCCCCCAATTCAAATGGAAATAGACTCTGCTGCTTGCATATAGGACAAAAGTAGTGTGTATTTCAGTGACTTGTTAACAGCAATATGCCTTTTCTTGCAGTTATTTTGTCTTATTACTTTTCACATAAATTCACACTGTGCTGAACCCTTTACCTCTAAAACTTACCCCCAGAACAGTAAACAGCAGGGTAATGAAGAAAAGGAGAGGTCTCTGTCCCATGCAACACCTCGTAGCCATTAAAAAGAATTGCTCCTGTGCCATCTGACGAACAGTTCTGGAAATCATTTAACAGAAACAATAAATTCAATCTTCCTAACCAAACAGATCATTAAAAACCCCCATACCAATTAAATTTGTGCTTATCTGCTTAATGCCATTTTCTAAAATTGCACATGATGTAAGAAGTGGGAATACTTTTTAATTATTTACTACCCATCGTACTGTTTCTCCTTGCAGTGAAATTTTAGACACATGAATTACTATTACAAAATGTGTTCCACAATTTAAAGGTGAAAGAGAAAGAAACTTATCAGCACCTAACCACTACACCTTCACAGCAACTACTGCCTAACACAACAAGCAATTTGCAACCTCAATTCCCCCCCCCCCCCCCCCCCCCCCCCCCCCCCCCCCCGCACCCCAACCCAACCCCCCCCCACCCACCCCCCCCCCTCCCCC
>JANHGN010016591.1:29406-44398 GCA_024605025.1 Megaceryle maxima
TCAAAAGCTAGAAATTCAAAAAAAAAAAAAAAAAAAAAAAAAAAAAAAAAAAAAAAAAAAGCAGCAAGCAGCTGGACTACCTAGAAGCAAGTGTCCAAGGAGGACAGCAGCAACTTTTAATTACAGGGGTCTATGCTGTACACCTACTGTAAAAGGACAGAAATAAAATCTTGACCCAAAACATATTTGCCCAGATGTAGAAAAACTAACTACTCATATTAAACATTCATAAAATCTATAACTACAGCTATGTGAGATCACAGTTCAGAACACCTGTGTTACACTTTCCCTTTCAGAGTCTGAGAAATCTTTTTTTTTAACTATCAATACTTAACTCTGCAATGTACCTAGCTGTTATCTACAAGAATTTTCTACAAGAAATGGACAGAATTAGGAAACTAGCAAGCTAAGGACTTGGGTTTTTTTGTAGAAAAAGGGCTGTCAGTTCTGTTGTTTTATGCTCTAATTACAAACAGGATACAGAAGACATTTAGAGGCATATCCTTCAACAGACTCAACAGCTCAAAAGAATGAGAATTTGCATTTATGGGGCATATGTGCTTGAAAATGCAAAGTTACCTCTACTGACAGCCATGCAAACAACTGAAAATCACATACAGAGCAAGGGGATCTCACATCTAAGTTTTCTACAGTCAGAAAGAGCAGGATTTATTGAGTAAGTTGATTTCTTTTTCAGAAACATGAGACAACATTATCTGAAATTATGAGCTCCTGACAGACAACTCTCTCCAAGAGACTGTCAGTGGAGAGTAGGTAGATGTTGCTGCAGACAATAGAAAAAACAGAGTACATTGCTATTTGCAGCAAGGAAGTTTTTATATTACCGGTGAAATTGTACTTGTGCCTTCCACAACTGGCTGACAAGCTTCTGCTACTGCTCGAACATGGCCATATCCAATTGCTGTTAGCAATAATTTGGCTATTTTTAGAGCGTTAAGGTAGGCACCCCTTCGAGTTTCCATATCTGCATTTGGCAGGAAGTTATTTCTAGTTAGCATGCTCAATACAAGAGGCAAACCACCACTTTTTAAGAAGTTGTATTGGAAGTCACTGGCATCTTCTCCCAGAGGTGCACTGGCAGGCATTAACAAGGCATAAACTACCTGCAAAACAAAATACAGAGTTAAGTAACAGAAATGCACTAGCCTGTATATAGATGACTGAACACAAGACTATGCTGGAATACTACTTAAGCAATGCTTTGACAGCATTGGTCATACATCAGTTTATTCCAGTAAACTGTTAAATATTTTTAAGTGTTAATTTCAAATAAGAATTTGATCTTAGCCTTCCACAATGTTACAGGAAGGATTGCCAAAGAAAGAGTTGAAGATTTCTGAAGAACACGCAAAGCATCACAAACCTCTGTTAGATACAGCACTTGTGAGGCAGATGGACCAAAAAACAGAGAATCAAGGGATGGACTAAGGCTGCTTTCCCCAAGCTTTGCATGATCTAAACAAATAGCTCTTAGTTTCTCAACAGTAGTGTTATCTGAAATAAAAACACAATATTTTTTAACAAAACCACTCCAGAACAAGCCAGTACTATTTACAATTATAAATGTGAAAAATTTTATGTGCATCAGAAAAGTTGCAAACAGCATGAATGACAGACAAGATCAGACTATGAAGTTTTCTGCAGTAATTATTTCTGATACTACAAAAGTGATCCTGTTAAAGCAGTACAAAACCACCTCAAAATACAATGCTACTGCACATTTTCACTGCACTGAACTGCACTGTGGCACTGAACCCCAGCACTGACTGCAAAACATGCAACTTTATAGGACAGACAAGATAACTATTTGGGAAATACATTTAGAATCCTAGTAACAGTCATGCATTACAGTATCATTAAGTTACCAGAAAGTGCAAAATACTCCCCTATCTTCATTTTTATATAACAATTGAGAAATTATTATACAGAATATTACAAAAGAAAATGAATAAAACTAAATTTTACCTGGTGGCATGAGCTTCATAAGAACACGAGCTCCATCTCTCAGAGGTGGCATATTTAGGCTACTGCCCAAGTCTGCAACTTGCCAAAGAAAGGAGATGTATCGCGGATGCAGTGACATTATCTTTAAAATAAGCAAACAAAAATCCCCATAAAAATCATTAGTTAAAATACTGCGGGGAAAAAAAAATTTTTTTTTAAACTGTTCATTTCAGAATATGCTTACCACTCCAGGCAAACAGCTTTCAACTTCTGGATTTGGCCCATCACTGTAATGATTGCCGTGGTTGCCCGGAGAACCAGTTGAAGAGTCAGAAGAACTATCTGGACTTGAGGGCATATTAGAATTTATCTGTGTAAGCTTAGCTGTAATTAGCTGAAAAACACAATCATAGTTTTAATACTATGCAAAAATGAAGATTCTTTACTAAATAAGAATCTGATATAATGTTAGTGGAATAATACAGGAGGGAGAGAACTATTTCACAAGAACAAGTGATTGCACACATGGTATTTTTCAAGTATATACAACAGGGAAACGACATCTGCATTGACAAAAATAATTAACCTGCAACACTTACCGTTTTATCTTTGAGATTTAACTGCCCAATTAATTTTCTATCATCAGCAGGGTCCACCAGCTCACCACCAATGAACAGTTCTACTTTTGTGTGTGCGCTATTGGCTTTAATACGATTGAGAATACAACGCCGAACTTGGCCAATCGTGTCGTTTGTATGAGACCAAATATCCAAATCTTCCACCTGTCGGCCTTGGTTTGGAAAACGAACTACAAGTGTGATATGTTTACCACGGAAAGCTCTGAAAATAAACAAACCAGGTATAGTTATTTCTTCCCTCATGAAATTATCTTTCCTGTTGTATTTTGTGTGGCGATATTTCAACATCAAATCTTTACAGATTATGATTTTGTGAAAGCCCCAGCAATTATGCAAACATAACACAGACAGAAGCTTTCAAGAAGCCACAATCAACACAAGTGTGTTAAAATATGGTCAACTTCCCAGTCAGGCTAGGAACATTGACGGAATTTTTAAAAGTCTCTTAGGAAGTTTTAGACCTTTTCTCTGGTTTGCAATTCCTAATCAAAATGTGCAAGCAAAGCTCAAATTGGACTGGCAATTATTTTTTGTCCTTTCAGTAAAACTACTCAGTTTTAAATACACCAAGATCACAAAAAGCCCTCAGGTCACCAAGTCTTAATGCCTTCTGTCAAAAGCTGTTAAAAGTTTTATATTGGAATTCCAATTGTAAAAATCAGAATGCTTTAAAAAACTTTAAAGAGGTCAAGTTAAAAAAAAAAAAAAAAAAAGTTCACATTAGCAGCAATCACACTTCTCACAATGGCAGGGAACTCATTAGGAAAGATATGCCCAGATAAGCCCAACAAACTAATCCCATGCAACAAAAGAGAGCAAAAATTCCTCATGAAAGCTCCTTGCTAACGAGACCTGTGAAAAAATTAGTCTAATCAAATAAGCAGCCCACATAAAAAACAATGCACCCACAATCAAGAGAACTTAGTTAGGACCAATCAATCAATACGTATGATAAAAATGCTGAGGAGTACTGCAATTAGTGACACATCATGAAGAAACAGCAATCTCCTAGGTTTTTAGGCATTTCAAATAAGGAGACAACAAACCCCCACCATGTCTAGAAGTATGTTATCTGAATCATAAATCCATACCCAGCTCAGTGTATTCCTCATGTATTCTTGATACTTGCCTCTGACAGAAGGCAGCTACAAACACTAAAACATTTGAACAGGTTTCTGTTCTGCATTCCACTCTCATGAAATAAAAGTTGTTTGCTTTTGTTTTGTTTTGTGAAAACACCTATGCAACATTGGATTTAAGTGTTACCTTTTACTTTGTACTAAAGATAGAGTTAAAAAATGAGTAGCTAGGATTTAAGCTAAGTTTTTACTTGGAGACAAATATAGGAAGAGAGAAGGTATGCAGAAAATAAAAATACTTCGAAGTACTGCTCTCTTCCTCCCCTTTTTATATGGAACTTACACAGAATATTGCACTTAAAACATAATTCTATATTTAAGATTGCAAAGTAAGATTAGCAGATCTGTAAACAACTCTGGAAGGTGAAGATACACATTAACACCATGTTTTTTTCTATGACAGGACTATGAAAAACTTCCAAAGTAGCTTCCGAAGAAGCTTTGCCCAATCTAAATTAAACAATGGTATTGCTTTCAAATAACCTGAAAGAAACAAACACATCCAAAACAATCCAGTCACAAGGTACATTGTGTTAGTTATAGAACAAACCATCAAAAGCAAGTTTATTCTCAGGTCTGCCCTCCCTTTCATATACACTAGTATTTGTGTGTGATTTTTCTTTTTTTTTTCTCTCCCTCTCTTTTTTTTTTTTTCCCCACTACTTATCAGAGTTTCACATATTAGCAAAGAAAATGGATTTTTGAAACTCTAGAAGTATATTCCCAGAACAGAAGCCCTTTAGAATGTAAACATAATAAAGATATTAGTATTTTACACAGTAGTCTATTTTCACACATACCTTGACATAGGTAGAATAGTTCTCTCTTCATGGTAATCACTGTCACATTCATTTATATACTCTCTTAAAACAGTCAACACTCTCACCATTCGTATTGCTTCTTGTCTTGCACAATTGATACTGTCTTTATCTCCGTCCAACACACATAATGTATCATAAGAGGCTTTCAGACGATCAAAACAGGACTGAATGAAGTCTTCATGAATCACTACCTAATTACATTAAAAAATTGGTGCAATTACACCAAAATACAAATATTCAAAAATATCTTTCTGGCAGAATAATCCAATGGTAGAAGTTAAAAAAATAAAAGGTTGGACTTTCTCTTATTCATTTCCTCAGACTATGTTAAGGAATCTCTAGCTGACAATCTAGTATAGGTTAACTTACTTTACACTAAGACTGAACACAGAACATTTACAGACGACCAGATCAACTATCCCTTCCCCACCTACATAAGCGAATTCCACATACACTCTTTTCCTGCATAAACTCAGAAATGGATTTTGAGCTACATTCAGTATAGACGCAGCTGCAGCAAATCTCTTCCTTCTGCCTGATACCCCTTTGCTCCTGACCCAGAATGATGTATAACCCATAGAATCATCATAAAAAGTTTGCAGTATCTCCAGGTAGTAGTCTGCAACAGAAACATTAACAGTCATAGCTATGGCAGTAAGCCACAGTCTGCTAGCCATTTTTCTCAGAGGCAGCTCAGGAGCAGAGGAGTTACCAGCACACTGACACAAAATATTTGTATGCATGTTAAGTAAATTCAGCACTTCCTAGAAGTGTCAGATCTAACCATGTGCAGATGGACAGATCTATGCATGCTTAGTAAGCCCAGATCTATAGTAAGAAAGAAGCATACAACCCATCTGCCACTATAGTAAGATATAGCTTGAATGGCTGTAAATGTACCACCTATAGCAGCTGTGCTGTATCTAGCAGACTGGCAGCTCTGAAGACTGTAAATGTTTTTGAGGACAACTATGAAGACTGAAGTTTAAGAAATATAACTGGCAAGCTACCATTTGGAGACTGTCTGGAGGTCAGTACCAATAGTTCACTTCCACCGACCTTTCAGAAATTCATTCTCTCTCCTCTGTCCACTGAAATGCAGATCCCAACAAATACTAACATAGGGAGATACCTGGTTTGCTAGAGCCCAGCTTGACCATTATATAGAAACTCTGTGACCCTTTGTAAGGGATATGACATAAACCAAGATTAGATTAGCTTGTGAGAACACTCAACAGACCCATCCAGTGAACACAGTAGTAGAAGTAAGTACCACAATTGGAAGTTCAACAAAAGGCTTACCTAAATATATGATTTTAACTGTTTTCTTAGTAGAATGAGCCAATACAGTGATCAATTTAATATGAAAAATTGATCACAGTTCAGTCTGCAAATATCAGGAAAAAACCTCTAACTCTGCATCAGACCAGAATCAGATGGCTGGACTCAGGACAATACTCTCCAAAACACGAAAACCATTCTGTTTTCAAAGCTTTCAAATGTAAAGATATCACCCAATTTAATTTTATCACTGTTTTTCTATCATATTATATACCAGTTTTCTTGTTGTTTGTTTGGTTTTTTTACCTGATTAACTTGTAACCTTGGACCGAGATTAGTATAGATCTCTTTAAGAAGATCTATTGCTCTGTTTGCGATGTCATCATTTCCCTGAATCACAACCTAACATAATAATAACAAAAAAACAAAACAAAACACATTAGAATATCTTAAAACCTTCTGGTATAAAAATTTAAAACAAAAGGACTCCATAACTATTGTAATACAATAGTGTGTCTAATTATTTTATGAGGCGAAAGTGTTAAGTTTAAGCTCAGTTAAAGAATACAATCAATACAACTTACACTGAAGTTAATTATGCAAGAATCAAAATTCAGATTTAACAAGTTTAATGGAGTTCAGAATTAGCAAAAAACCCCAATGCTTTATAAACAGAATAAAAGCAGTTTTATATATTCATCTTCACATTACATTTCCATTTTCACTAGTTTCAGAGAACAAGAGAACCATATTTTTCATAAGCTTGAATGATCTACATCACCAAATATTTAAAGCCAGAACTTTAAAACTATTTCAATGTCTGTGAGTGGGTGGGAGACAAGCAAATGAGTTCTATTTCTAACCTGATAATCTAAATTTTGATTATGACCCACCAAGTCTGAAAGCAGCCCTTACAAACAACACTTGCAGGATACTCAGGCTGAAGCTTCAAAAAAGGTTCTGTCACACTGCCAGACAGCAGGGCAGATGCAAGTTGATTTCCACAGCTAAAACATGCTAGCATTATGTGGGCACTTTGCAGACAGTCACTGTGTGAAAACTTATTTGTAAAAAAATAGTTAAAACCAGAGTAGATCACAATCATCACCATGATTAAAATACCTAACCCTTCAGCAAGCCACAACCGAAACTACTGAAGACTGCTGCTTTATATATGGCATGTTTTAAAAACACAGCCATGATAATCATGCCACAGTGCACTACTGTGGGTTCTAATGCAGCTCTTGAAAACTCGAAATACTGTGAAAAAAATTATCAAATTAGATACTGATATTTTTCACCAATGGATTTGGCAAGCTTCAGAAAGCTATGATCTTCTTATTGAAAAACTATAACCTTGTTTAGGCAGTAAATTTGGGATATAAGGGAAAGAATCAGACTAGTGGTCACTTAGTCTAATCTGGAATCACTCCTGTTAACCATACTAGAATGACTGACATGAACTAGATTATGAGGTGCGCAAAACAAAGTTTAATTCTAATGTACATGTGAGAGAGAGAAACCTACTGATAATTCACCTGGAACGACCCCCTTTTCATCAACAGTAATGGCAATTTTTTACCTCGTGCATATACAAATACACTTCATATTTCAAATAACTTTCCATTAAACATCAGTTTGTGAAGTAACGAGCTTGCATACTTGCTAGGAAGACAGTGGAGTTGATAACTATGCATTTAGTGTGAAAAATTAGCTTTTTGTACATTGGTCTATAACTAATAAATTACACATTCCTAAAAATATAAAAGAAGACTGAGCAAGACCTAATAGTTAACTTTTCAGATGCTTCCTCCATTAACTCACCCTCCAAAGGTAGTCTAATCCTATTAATTCCAGATCATCCATCATATAGGCTCGTCTCTTTGCTACTAGCTTTCCTTCTCGACAGTTCACAGCTTTGAAGAAACGTTCAAAACATTTCATTCCATTTTCTGTTAATAGGGAGGGATCCAGCTGAAGCACATTATTTTCAAAGAAGTCCTTATTAATGTCAGGGTCTAAGTCTGGTTCATCCCCCATTAGTTTGGAATACCATTTAAAACAGGCTTCGCGATCACAAAGATAAACTGCATTTTCAGCTAAACACTTCCATATTTGCTTCGCCTGAGGGGCACAGAGCCACAGCTGACCATCCTTCAATAAAAATCTTGAGCAAAACAAAGAGACAATTAACAACACTGTCTAACAGACATCCAGAATTACAATTCAGTAAAAAGTACAGGCAAAAAGGTGAATAAGCATGTTACATATAAATATCATAAGTATATGTAAACTTTATTTACATCATTAGTCTAGTCATAATTAGCCCCATAATTTCCTAGTAAGTTTGAATGGATCAAGACCTTATAGTCAAAAAAAAAAAAAAAAAAAAAATTGGCAAAAATCTTTTACGCAAAAATTATCAAGCCTTTTTCACATACTGCATATAAACAAATGCACATCTTCTAATGTAAACTACTTTAGTTTAGTTCATTTTAGTTTAAAACTCAGGTCACAACATAAGAGGTGAAATTACTTCTGCAATCATTCACTAAGTTTTAGCACTCATTTTTAGCAAAATCATAAAATAGGGTATCAATTCTATGGAACAGAGCCAGAAGCAGAAGTCAGTGAACTAGAGATTTTTCCTTTTATTTAAGTATTGTCTCCACTTGTGTTAAATTATTATTAAAGAACTATTAAGAACTTCAATTCTGAGAGCTAATACTAAGAACGTTTCAGGAAGAACAAATGATAAAGTTTTTCAGTTTTTCTGATTCAAAGTCGTTTCAATGTAAAATAAATCAAGGACTAAGTCATGGCACTGCTTTTCAGAAGTTTCTACCTACATGTTCTACATTAGACAGCCATGAGACTTCAAAAATTCCTTTATATTAAGAACTAGCGAACTTAAATTCAATGCAATTACAATTTTTAACATACAGGAGTAAAACATTAAGCCTGCTACGCTTATGCTATTGTATAATTTCCTTAAACAGCTGTTTAACATCTCAGTTGAATTAATAAAAATTCTTGTTAAATTTTTTAAAAGTTAAAAAAAAAAATAAAAAATCTCCCTTAGAAAACTTAAGAACAGTTACAAAAAAAATACAGTTCCTGTATTTTTACTTGCCTAAGGAAGGGTTGAAACCAAGCAAGAAAAAGCTGAAAGAGACAATGCCTAAAAATCATCAACATACCGAAGCTCTGTAATAAGCAGAGATCCTTTGTTTTTTTACTCAAACAGTCACTGGTCAAAAGTCATCCAAATAAATATGTTTATTCCAACCTCTTTCTAAGGTTCAGTTGCTGACAACCTAACATCAGTGTCTTACAAAGTCTATGTTGGTTTATAATCATGGACTTAGATCTGGTGCTGTACAATAAATAAGGACATATTCGCATACCCTACATAGAATATTTTAAAATTTCAGCTAAGTTACCCTGCTCTATATAACTGTATTCATATGGACATTATATTCTAGTCAGTAGGGTTCTGCACACAGACAGAAAAAGCCTATACAAATCTTGTAATGCAAGGCTCTGATTCTGCACTAAAAATCTTAATAAATTTCGAGTATTCCAATATATGCACAGAAGCCCTCTGGGAAACAAAACAAAACCATTCAGTGTATTTTTGCATCTGAGTTTTTAAAGAAGAGAACTCATCAACTTAAAGCAAGACAAAAGAAAGATAGAAGGTTTGGTGTTTCTTGTTTTGTTGGGTTTTTTTTTGAAGTATTCTTACACAAGTTAAACAAATGATCAAGTTACAACTAACCGTAAAAAGTTCAATCGCTCCTGTACTTCCTGCACATGACTGTATCTGCTTCCTGGTCTTACAGTTTGAGGATCATATTCACCATGTTCTGCAAATATAAAAAATTTATTAGACAATATATTCAGAAAAAATATGCTGACTCTAAAGGACAGGACACATTTGAAGAGTTGTTAGGCTAACTATAATTAAAACCACTCAAAACTCAGTAAGTTTTCAGTAAGGCATATGAAAATCATTTTCAGCAGCCTGCTACCAGTTAATATTTTGTCCTAAATTAAAATGGGTAGGCAAACACTACTGAGGTCTATAATCAAATCAACAATCACACACCATTCAGTATAATGAAAGTATTACAGAAAATTAAGAACTTGCATTCTACTTATTCAAATGAGTTTTTCCTTATTTCAGTAGTCACTTTTAAGTCAGAAGTCAGTTTAAATAAGAGTATACCAAAATTGCAATCTTCCCTTTTTAGCATTTTTCCTCTACAAGGGAAATCACGACTCCACTTCTTCAACACCTTTATAAGTAGCTATGTACATGACATCACTTAGAGAAGGATACAACTTTATTTACTGCAAGGTTCCAAGTACAAAAACAAAATGCCTGTAATACTGACAAGCTTGAAAGAGAAGTTTAGTAACTTGAAAGTAAGATGAGAAGTCAAAACTTCTACCTGTTTTACCAAATCTCAGAATAGTATTTTGTTTAACAAACAGCTATTCACTAACTTGGTTTTGTTGTGATTTTGTTTGGTGTTTGTTGGTTATTAATTAGATACAATCTAGATCAGTACTTCCACTACCTTGATCTGTACCAGTAATATTTCACCCAGTATCAACTAACTAATACTGCATTTCTTAAATGCAATGTGTATACCTTTGCAAATAACTGAGCTGTGGGAGACCATCGTGACACTATCTAGACTCACAGTAAAAGTGATTCTCGGTTCTGAGGATAAATATCTCCTATTATATCAAGGAGGGGGAAAAAAACCAACAACCAAACTAACACCAAAACAAACAAGTCTTAAGAGATGAAGTGCATCATCAGTGTTTCAAAATCAGGAGAAAAATAATTGCCATAAATATTGCTCTCTATATACATGCTCAAAAATCAAACAAAAGTGAAAACAAAAGACTAGTAAACTGATGTTTACAGAACTGGAGACATTATGCCAGCAGAAATCATTCAGAATTATAATCCTAATGAAGTAAACAAACAGACAATTATCAAAAGAATAAATGTGAATAAAATTGTGAAGAAATAATATAACAAGTAACAGGACAAAAAAAATATTTAAGTATTTGAAGTTGAAAACATGTTTTGTTTTGGGGGTTTTTTGGCCTTTTTTTTTTTTTTAATTAGAATTTGTTTTGTTGTGGGAGAGGTGGTTGGTTTGTTTGAACTACAGGGACTATCTGGGCTTTTTTCCCTGGATTTTTAAAAAAATAAATAAATAAAATAAAATTTCTCCCTATACATTCTCCTTCTCAACTTCTTTCTACATTTGCCCAATTGAATTTCTACATGCGTTCCACAGCAAGTCCAAGAGTCACCTTAAAAAGTCCTCCTACATACAGAAGAATGAACAAAGAAATTATAGATAAAAAAACATTCGGTTGAAGGTTTAAGTGTAGATAGTGATAAACACACATAGATCATTATGTGGCACAATTTTTACAAATAATTACATTTCATTACGACTCTGGAGTTTTTTCTTACTTCAGAAAAAGAAAAGATAAAGGAAAACTGGCAACCCTCTAAAATTTTCAGATTTTTATTAAATAGACAGAAGTTGAAACTGTGACCTCATCCTTCAGGACTACACGATGAAATACCAGTTGCCTCATCTCACAGAGGACTTTGCAGAGTTGGAGGAAAGGGTGAGTTCAGTAGAAGAGAAAGTCATACACAGATCATGGAAAAAAATCCTGAAATATAGGTTAGACTTTTCTTTAACCTTGAAATGTCAAACATATAAAACAAATATGATAGCAAACAATATACATTAGTTAAAGGAGAACAGGAACACTGTCTCCATCACAGAATACAACTATGGAAGCATTCAAGAAAAAAAAAATTATGCCAAGTTCAAAATTAATAAAATATTACGATAATAGTAGTATCATAAATTACACACTAATTGTGGCATTAACTGACAAAAAGATCTGTGGGCAACTGGACTTTTTTATTCCCCTGTGTTCTCTATGTTCTGCTCTGTTTAGTATGTAAAATTGAAACTGAAAGAGAAGTTGCACAAGAACTTTGTGTTACAGTGCTAATACAGTATCTGGAACAATAGGAAATATTTTTCTGGCTACACTTAATCATGAAATAAAGCATCTAATAAAAAAAACCCCACACTGTTGTTCATCTGTTTTTTTGCACTCTGATGCGCTAGCTTTGTCTCAAGAAAGCATAATTTAATTGCTTCGTAATTAGATTCCATTTAAACTCTTTGCACACTAATTCCTATCTTGCTTAGGATGTTTGTATTACTGCTTTACTGAGTCATTACAGTTGGGGAGGGGCGGGGTAATGGGAAGTGTTTTTGGGAACAAGAAAAGATTCATGCAAGATTATTAGCCTAATTTTTCTGCCAAAGTCATCAACAATTTGATAGGTAAAGAATATTGTCAAAAATTACTTTTTGGCTTTAAGAGTTCAAAAATAATTGAAATCAATGAATAAACAGTTCATACATTAATAGCAAAAGACAATATTGGATTAGAATATAGTTGTTATGTTTTCTTCCTGACCCCGAGGCCAAACCCAGGATTTCACAGTTGGCCATAGCCTAATAAAGAGAATCACAGAATCACAGATTCTCAGCTAGCCATATAGTTAAAATGCAAAGTTATTATAAATGAAATTGCACTTTTTGCATCACTTTAGCAAAGCTAAAGAGCACTCTAACAGCTTACAGAAGTTACATGAAATATCACTTGTTCTATTCTACCTTCCTGGAGAAGACTAAGTCAGAAGACAGTATTGCTTGAGAACAGAACAAAGCATTTAGTATTACTTTAACATTAATGAGTGCAGTGCTATCATTAATTAAGGACCTTAAATTAGAGTAACTCCTCTCATGTATTTCTGAATAGAGAAATATAGCTGCAGTATGCAGATTTACCTTAAATGTCATTCTCATTGACCTATACCTGGATGAAGCTATTGTCTTCATACAGCACCACTATAGAAACAAATCTTCAGGGATATATTTTGGGTATCTTTTATCAAGTACTCCAAAATTAAAATAATTCCAAAATTCAAGTTGTCTATGCAAACTACCCAAGCATTGGGAGACACACATATACTTTACAACATGCAAATATCCTGTCCTCTCTGAATAATACACATTTAATTCCTACGTAATATACTGGCATTTTTGAGATGCTACTGAAAGGCTGGTAGGATCTTAGGGTGCCAGGGTAGAATGGTCCCTAGTTCTAGTCAGCAAAGTAGATGGCCAGGGAGGTGGGGGGCATCCATAAATCATCTCCTCTCACTTCTGCTGGCTTAATTTGATATGAAAAGTACTGTAGTCCAATGCAACAAGGACTTTTCTGGTCCACTGTTCTCCTTCATTTCCCTATTTCTACATCAGTAGCTAGAAAGCTAATCCAGAATAAGAGTGAAAATTCACCAGTGAAGGGTTGGGTTTAGCCTAAGATAAAAGTGTGGTTGATAAGAAATGCAGCAAGAAAGCAACTTAAAAGAAATGGGAGCTTCATGGTAAAAAGAAATGGTATCCTTGCAGTTTAAAGTCCTCCCTGACAAATTGCAAACACTGACTTCAAATAGAGGAAGAAACTTCTCAAAGGAGCCTCCAAAAATTCCAAAGTAGAAGTAGGACAAAATTCAAGATTATTATTATGACTTTCCACAAAAATAACCACCCTAAGCTTAAGTAGGGCAAGATGTGTATCAATCCAGAGATAAACAAGAACTGCCATTTCCACATATTTTGCTGTGAGAGACCACACTTTCAATTATGAAACAAAATGTCTACATTTTAAGCTTTTCTTACCCAATCACACACCAGAAAGGGTATCAATCCCACAGATGCTGAAAATTTAAACAAATAAACTTAACATTTTTTTTGTTAAGAGAATTTACTTTTAACTCAAATTTTCAAGTGGAGTTTTCATATGCTCTATTTATGAGGCAATTTTTATTTTACAACTTACCTTTAGCATACTGCCTCATGCTTTCCATATAGGCAGAGAGATTTTCTGCAACCAGAGTAACTAGGGCATGATTGTGCTGAAGCTGATTGATTAAGTCATGTCGGTAAAACACATGGGGACTTCGCTGAGTTTGACTGAAATTAAAATACAAGCATTGTAAGAAAAGCAGAGGAGTCTTGCACCTAACAGTTCAAAAATCAATTTAAGGAACTCATCTTTGATGTAAGTTCCAAATTTTCCTAGAAGATCTCAAATAGAAAGCTTATTATGTTTCTGACAAGATTTTTCTTTTTTCTTCTGACACATCAACCGTTCTCACCAGTTATTAAAAGCAGTTAATTTATGAAGATTATACAGTTATGGTATGTACGAAAAATATAAAAACAATCTGAACAGCTCAGTATGCTGGAGGGAGAATATCTGCAGCAAGACAGGAATAGAAACACCTTTCCATAAACTGCATAGTAAAGATAGAGACCCTCAACTGTAGAATAACAGTTATACTGTATAATATGCATAACCACAGCTTCTTCCACAACCTAATATTCTCTTCTAATATTAAAACAATAAGTAAAACTGGGTCAATTTTCAAAACAAAAGCTCAGTCTTAAAATTGTAGTGAAAACACTAGCCAATAATGTTTAAAAAAGAAAAAAAAAACAAAAAAACAACCTGCACAACTCTGCATAGTTTGCTTTTTCTAACAATACCTGAAAAAAAATGTTGGTACAAACATAAAAAGCACAGTTATGAAAAGCATAGAGTCTAAGAAAAAACAAAAGAGTTCCAGAAAAGAAATACCTCAAATAAATAATTATATAGTAATTTAAGTCTATTATCAAGATCTAAACAAAAATGCTGCTCTTATACAATACTAGACATATTTAGATTACAAAAGTAAACTGTAAAGAAGAAACAGAGCTTGTGACCAAAACCCACGTGCCATGAATACTAACAAATTCTAGACCTTAAGGACTAATCGCCCCCAAAAGAACAGTCTCAAAATGCCTCAACTTTTGTAAAGCAGAACACTGACCTCAGCTGCAGGAACAATGCAAACTGCTCTTCCACACTAAAGAGAGGAAAAAACAAACACACACACACACACACAACCCCACACACACACACAACCCCACACACACACACAACCCCACACACACACACAACCCCACAC
>JANHGN010016592.1:0-11469 GCA_024605025.1 Megaceryle maxima
CTGCTCCATGATCTTACCAGGCACAAAGGTGAGACTGACTGGCCTATAGTTTCCAGGTTCATCCACCTTTCCCTTTTGAAAATGGGGGTTATATTTTCCCTTTTACAGTCAGTGGGGACTTCACCATATTGCCATGACTTTTGGAATATAATAGTGGTTTAGCAACCTCATTTGCCAGTTCCCTCAACACCTGTGGGTGTATCCCGTCAGGTCCCATGGACTTGTGCACTTTCAGGTTCATCGATGGTCACAAACCTGATCTCCACTTGCAATGGGAAGTTCTTTCATCCAACCCCTACCATTATCTTCTGTGAGTCTGGGAGTGTGGCTGGAGCCCTTGACAGTGAAGACTGGGGAAAAGAAGTCATTGAGAAGCTCAGCCTTCTCAGGATCACTTGCCACCAGTTCTCCCATATCCTTTCTGAGAGGGGCCACACCTTCCCTAGTCTTTTTCTTGCCATTAATATACCTATAGAAATTCTTGGCTTTACCCTTGATCTCTCTGGCTAGATTTAATTCTAACTGAGCTTTAGCTTTTCTAACCAGGTCTCTTGCTGCTTGGACAGCTTCTTCATTTGGAACAGGAAAATTATTATTGCTGACATTTTATAAGAGAAGGTCTAGGAGCTGGCTCTGGAGAAGATCAGCTGTGAGAAAGTGATTCAGTGATTCTAGAGGTGCTGAGTATATGCAAGTGCAATGGGAGTATGCAGTGCTTAGCCCTTTTAGAACTGAAACTGCTTATTTAAGTACTTAAACATAGGGTGTGAGGCAGTTGGTTTGACATTTATCAGGGGCTTTGAAGGAGGATGGGTCAGTGCCTTGCAAAGATGACTGAACTATATCCAGACCTGCCATTGGTGGTTAAATAGTTGGCATTTCCACTGCAGAGTGCAGGGATTCCCTTCTAGGATTGATGCTGCTGAAAAGTTAGGAGGGTGAATGAACCTCACTCTAGCCAATGGCCAAAGACTAACTCCAGTGTTCTTAGATTCATGTTGACTGTCAGATGTCCTCTGAATGTGGACACTAACTGTTCAGAGCATCAGAAAAAGCTTACAAGAACATCTCTGACTATGCTCAGCACATTCTTGGGGACATTTAATCTTGACATCTTAAGACAAGCCTATTTTTGTCACTTTAGACAATTATCTAGGAAATGCAGTGCTAGAGTTCAATACTTACTCCCTTCTGCTGAGATCTACTGAGCAGCAGGTTGGACAGGTAAGGGCTTGTCCTTCCTTCAACTACTGAGCAAAATTTCCTGCACCTGATAGGTCAAACTGCTAATAAACCATTTACCAAGATATTTCTCAGTGCATGCATGGCATTGCTTGGTGTAAGCAAATTTATACTTGGTGTATTTATGCTTGGTGTGAATGAATTTATATTCAGTGTGAGTAAGGTAAGTATTGTAGAAGTAGGAAGAGGAGAGAGTTCAAATCTGACACATTTCCAGATGTTGGCTGTAGAAGGATGGGAGTTTCAGTTAACATTCTTTTGTAGTTTATATTTAGATACATCACTAACTTTAACATGGAGCTCAAGGAGATTTCACTGAGTATCTCCACACAATATGTAAAACAATAAATGAACCACAGGCTGGAAGAGGTCCTGACCACCCCTTTGTCATGATAAATGCAACCATTGTTGTTTTTCCTGGTGGGCACTTCCCTAACCTGTTCTCAATGATGCCAGGACAGACATCTCCCAGACTTTTAATAGGAAGCATGTATCCCAGCTAATCTCAGGCACTGCAAGTCAATTACAAATGAACCAGCAGTTTTTGGGGCTATCCAGATGGTATATTTATTTGTGCTGTGAAATTTCTTTTCAGCTGTGAAATTAAAGTAATTCATCATCTTCATAAGGAGACATTTTAAAGCAGTAGTATAACAATGCCGTGATTTCAAAGGTGTTCCGATATCAGATAGTATGATCAAAGTTGCTCAAGAACATGGACAGTTCTTCACAGATTTCTTATGGACAGTCCAAGGGCTTCCATGACACTTAATTTTGTGTGTCTCAGCTGGCTAAATTGGGAATGCAGATTTTACATAGACTAAGGAAGTAGAATCTACTCCTCACCCTTACCTTCAATGAAGCTATTGCAAGTATAAATGCCTGTCTTTTTAAATTAGGTGGTGTGAATACGTGGATGCATCCAGAAAATGCTCATGGGAACACACATACTACAAGCTTAGTGTCAGTCTGGAGATAACATTTTCCCACACAAGTGTCATTTGTTTCATAATCCCACTAAAGTTGAAGAATTTCCCCATCATCAAAGGTAATGAGCTGGAGCATTGCAGGAAAGTTGGTAGAACAATTAAATTCATAAAATGAACAAAGACTAATTAATGAGAACAGGATAGTGATCAACATGCTGAAATATCAGAGACACACCATGAATTGGTGCATGATGCAGGTCAGGATAAAATCCAGACACATACACCATGAAAATCATCAGATTGCAGCTCTGCTCAAGGAAGGCAGATGTGTTTCTACTGAAACAGATGCTCCCAACCATTTCAGCAGGTTTCTGTTGGCCTGGGGTTGTCAACTGGTTCCAGCTACCCCCATGGATGATGAGATATCTGCCCTGGATACACCAAGGTTCAGTCAGCTTGGCTCATCTCAACTCCAGCAGAAAGAAGTATTCTCAGATGACTCTATCAGCAGCAGATATGAGGTGGAGTGGTGGGAGGCAGTACAGCGAGGAGGTCAGCAAACAAATAACCACATGTACTCTCACGGTAATTAAGTGACTTTTTCTCTGAACTCTTCCTTGATGGGAAGTGACAGCCAAAAGAATCATTACCAGAGATGCCAACTTGGGCAGTACAATGACAGAGGGAAGAAGCTTAATGCCTTAAAATTGTGCCCACTGCCATTTACAAGCAAATGAAATACAAAGAAAATGAAATGAGCTGACACCTACTTAGCCTCTTCAGAGAAGAATATTTACTTGGGTTTGTCTTGACAGCAGACTCATAGGATGGTGGGAGGTGAGAGAGGTTCTGGAAGGACCGGGAGAAGGACAGATCATAGGGTTCAGTGGCAGAAGTAAGGATGTTGTTCATTCGTGGCTTGTCTGTAAAATAAAAACAACAGAGAAAGGCATGTTTACAGTGTGCACCAAACTAAGTTGAGAGAAGAAGTAATTCCCACAAACTCTGTCAGGGAGAAGAGCTGTACCTGAGCCAGCCTCAGTGACAGGCTGTTGGACATAATTCAAACTGTCACTGACTGATCAGTGAAAAACGGATCCTGTGGCATTGTTTCCTTCTCCACACTGATCATGGAGAGAAGCAAACTGATGCCTCGGAAATGCCTGTCCCAACCAGATGTCTTCACAGTAGGGGTGGTAGTCACCTCACTTACTGTGAAGAGCTGTGTCATGGTGCTGTGGGCTGATCCCACTGCATCCTGCCTGAGTTCAGGCAGCATCACCTACCTTTACCCCAGCAAGCTGTGCTTTCCCCACCCTCAGAGACATGGGAATGAGTCTATGGGGATACTTTAGCTGATAATCAAATTGTTCTCTCATCATGCTAGATTACTGGTTAATGCTCAGAGTCTGGAAGTTTCTGGGCAAAGCCAGCCCATGGCGTCAGGACCTCTGGTTGGCTCTAGAGACATCCATGCTTCCCTTGAACACAAGGAAGTGTGAAGCAGAGCTGTGAGGTGCACATGTGAGTGCAGTCAGAAGACAAGGCAAGGTTTGGAAAGGTTCCTGAGGCAGGAAAGGAGGTGCCATCCCTGAGGAGTGGAGGATGACTCAGTACTTATTTTCATATTGTTGGTCACTGAGGGAGTCCCCAGCTACTGTGAAAATGCCCGCTACGAGGAGGCTAATGCTGAGGGCACTGTCAATAAAGATTAGCACTGAGCCTAGATGTTAAAATTAAAATCCAGACAATCTGCAGAGTTTTGAAAACATGGTCTTTTGCTGCAAGCTGGATGGGAAATGGTCTTTCATCAGCTCAGCCAAGGGACAGGGAGCTACTGAATTGCATTTATAACTCCCAGGTGTTCAGGTATTAAAATAGACAGGTACAAGAGTATTAAAAATATCAGAAGCTTCAATTATTAGAAGCAAAACTAGAACAGCCTATAGTGGGGTCATTGGGAGTGTGCAGCAGTGATGGGATTGCATTAGCTGAGTCAAAAGGCTAAGGAAGTAGCCACTACATGTATGGTCTGAAACTGAAATCAGAGGGCTAAGTTCTCTGGTACAGGTGAAGGCTAAGTTCTCTGATACAGCTGAAGAGCAGCAGATTGCCCAAGTTTTGGGTTCACAACATTCTTCTTGTGCACTCCTCTAAAATTTGCTGAAGAAAAGCAAGGTAACATATCCTCATTATTCACTCACTTTCCTCAAGACCTCTCTTACTTCCTCTGAACCATGGATTGATTGAGATCAAAGCACAGTCCCTACTCCAAAGTAATAAAGCAGCAGGGGAATTTCACCTCAGCAAATGTGTTGGCTTTTTGTAGTGTCCAAATACTTGAAAACTTCTTCCATCTCACAGAAAAAATTAAAACAAAATCCACCCAAGTAGGATGTAGATATTTCAGCAGACATTTTTCTAGACCTGAGTCTACAAAAACTATTTCCTGGGAAAAAAAAAAAAAAGGAAAAGTGCAGAAGTCAGGCCATCTTCTTCCCTCATGCCTTTCTCCTGTGTTTGTGTTGGACGATTTTCCTCCTCTGAGTGCTCACATTTCACTGTGTCCTTGCTGCTCTTTGTTGCCTAGAAATAGTCCCAGTAGTTCCCATGCATGTCTGCACGTGGGGATGTGGGGATGTGGGGATGCAAAAACAACTGAAACAGTCTTGCCTCCTGGCACAAACTTGCTCATAATTTCCCAAAGCCAGTTTGGGCAGAGCACTCCTCTGCAGATCTCAGTGGAGTTACATGACCAGTGCTCAATTCAGAGGCACTTGAGCCATTTGGGGTGTGACAGGGTATCTAAGACACACACAAAGGGCTGAAACCACCCATTTTTAAGCACTTGAATTACAACTACCGTGTCATCAAACCCAACATTTGCTCTCTCCTGTCCCTGCTGTCACTGATTCTATGCACTCTGCTGCTCCATGAGCTACCTCACAATGAATCTTCCCATAGAACAAATCACAACAGTGCACTCTTGCCCAGCTAAGTCCAGGAAATGACTGTAAATGGTGGAACAGCTTCCTCTCTCCTCTAGCACCAGTCTGGCACCAGCATGGGGTACTCCTTGTCTGATACCCCACAGCTGTCAGCACAGCAAGGTGAAAGGGAAGGAAACTGCTCTTTTGGTAACAGGAGCTTCACATGTTTCACAAGCACCTGCACACTGTCCTCCAGGCGCAACAACTTGCAACCAGTGTCAGGCACCTCACAGAAAAGGAGCAGCCCATCCATGTCTCTGCCAGAGCAGCACTGAGTTCCCAGTTCAGAAAAATTGTGAGGAACTTTCTTACAGAATTCAGCAATGGTGAAAATTTCCTCTTAACAATGCAATAACCACCTTGATTAATAAACTCTTCTTTCCTATTGTTTATATACGTCTCTACACTCCTGGAATAAGGTTATTGTCTAGCAAAAAGAACATAGTCCCAAATGACCATATAGCTAATGTGTCATCTCTCTGAGAACATTATTTTCCTGATGATGACTTCAATCCATGTCTAATAGACTGACTGCAGGATTAGTAAGTGCATCATATTCATCAGGGGACTGGAAACAATTGATTAGATATTATCCAGTAAACAGAGACTGTATCAGCATTGAAACTATGTCCCCACTCCTATTTGTGCTTGTGTGGCAAGGACCCTGAGGTAACATCTCTTTGAAAGTTTCTCATCCATAACGTGTATCTAATCTCCATTTTGCATGGAGGTTTGGACATGCTGAAGTAAGTCCACTCATATGTATGGAATTTGTGTTCATTGCCAAAGCAGGAGCATTAATTGACTGCTTGCAAGAGGTGTGTGAAATTAAGTGCCACACATTTATCTGATGGGCTTGTGTGGAATCAGAACATCTTCTTGCCGCTTTTTCCATCCAGTCAGTCAGGAACAGACTGTAATGATTTTGGCAAATAAGAAGTCACCTTGAAATCCACTACCCATCATTCAGCAAAATAAGGGATGAACTGAAATGACCAAAGATAATTTCAGATGTCTTTTGCATAATAGAGTTTGAGAGCAAGAACAGAGAACTGAGAGACTCTAGTAAGAAGAAATATCTTGTGTAATTTATATTTTGGGACCAGTTCAGCAGAAGTATCTAAGTATTTTTTATTCCTGAAATATATTTGAGTCATGTTTTTCTCTGGTCTCTCTCCTTTTTTGTTTGTGGTGTTTGTTGTCTCCTATGGAAGATGCAGGACATAATTAACAGGATGTAAATAAAAAGGTCTCCCCATTCCCTGCAAGGCAGCTGAGGTTGTATGCTGCTCTTTCCCCAGCATTGCCACTCATTCCAGTCCAGCTCTACATTCTAAGCAATGGAAGGTGACCACTGGAAAAATGGACAATGTCCCATGGTTACTGAGATTACCACTGAAAGTCAGTATTAGTCCACATTTTTCTCACTGCACACCATTTTATGCCTTTCTGCATTCTGGGCACATTGCACAGTTATTTGCAGAGGAACATGAAGGAAATGTTCACTTGCTGAATAACATATATAGCAGTGTCCTTTCTTTTGGTTTCTAAATTCTCTTTACTACAACTCCAAAGCAACTGCAACTTTTTACAGCCAATGCAACATCTTAATATTCCAGTCTAGTGTCTTTCTAATTAATTCATCAGGAGTGGGCTCAACTCTGCAGCATTTCCTCATCTACTGAGCATAAGCACTTTCACAGTCCTCTGACCAGAGTGTTGTGTTGCTCCAGTCACTGGCACGGCTGGTAGTGTGGCACAGCACTGCCAAAACTCACTAGGCTGCACAAAGCTGGCATGACAATCTCAGGAAAGCAGCAGGCATCTCTGTGGAGACTCTTTTTTTTTCTGCATCTCTAATCACTTTTCTTGGACAACTTCCAAGAAAGAGCTGTGCATTCCTTCTGCGTCATGAGCCAGAATTATTGGGCCAGTCCAAACCCTATTGGATTTCCATGAGAACCAGTGGACTCATGGTCCAGGCAAAGAAGGGCTCCCCTGCTCCATTTGGACAAAGTTCTTGCATAAAAACTTGAGAAAGTGCCATACCGGAGCAGACTGGCAGAGAACTCTGTACCTGAGGAACCAGGAGCACTGCCTGTGATGACAGACTGCCAGAGGAACAAGTTTCCTGTTATATCCTGCATCCTGCAAAGGATATGTGGCCTGTAGATGGCATGTCACCAGACGTTTGGGTGCTTCTGTTCACTCTGTATATTGGGATTGGAATTACATCTGACCTCTGAGCTGACACATGGATTCACTCTGCTTTATGGTCACTCTCAACTCCTCTGTAATCTATGATGGAAAGAAAGTCACTTTAAATTGAGAGAGAGCCTTTTTTCCCTGTCAGTGCTTTGCAAACTTTCTTCATGCACAGAGCTCAGAAGCAGTTTCAGGATTTGTAAAGCTAAGGACTTGTGTTGTGGAGATTAGACCTTCCTGAAGTGTCTTGCTCTGTCCTTGTTCTTGGAAGACGGTTTCTGTTTCAAAGCGCATTTACATGAGGTGCAGAACCTTTCATGTACTGAACAGGAGCAGGTGACACCCAACACAAAAAAAAAAAAAAAAAAAAAAAAGGTAAATTTATGGCAAAGTTTTAAACAAAACTGAAGTAGCAAAAGAGATGTGCTCCATATTTCCATATGAGTCTGCACATATGCTGTGTGAATTTTGCAAGACATTTCAACAGATGCCTTTTAAAACATTCACCCAGAGAAAGCAAACAATGTCACCTAGGAGAAGATGATACAACCAAGCCTTCTGCTGCTCAGCTTCAGCTCAGCATAGCTTCAGTCCTCTGTCAAAGCACACATTTCTCCCCCACCACTGCCTTCTGCTCAGCCATTTGAAGGCTCAGACACAAAGTCTTCTCCAATTCTGAAGCAACCTCTTTCAAAGGACCACATTCCTCAGAAAAATCTGGCAGTAGCTGATGACATTTGGTAGCCTTCTGTGCCAAGACTTAGCACCTCCTGAACCATCCTGGAAGTGACATACTGTTACATCAGGCAAAGAACTGGTGTTCATAAACTTGAATTAAAATTTATAACATACATCTTCACTGTTTGCAGGGGGAACTATCTGTGTTTTCACACTTCTTTTCTTCTTATGTTACAAACACTGTTATTAATAGTCTTTTGCATACCTCATGAAGAATCGCAGAGATATACATTTCCAGGTCAGATCCTCTGTGGCGTAAATCAGCAGCTCTCCAATGAATAGCTGCCCTCATTTATATAAGCTGGTGATGTGGGATTTTAAATTCAATTTGTGGTAAAAAAAAATCTACATATCAGGATGGTGCAAAGATAAGACTTTCAGGGCTCATGGCTGAGAACTGAGCAGCAATTTGAAGGAGTAAGATGCAGAGTATGAAGAACACCAGCACACTGCAAGATGATGCCCTTAAATGCTGAAATATATACACACAGAATAATAATATTCCGGAATTGTATCACCCAGGGGCTATTAACATTAAGATCTTTCTGAATACGCAAAGTGCTTAACTGAACCCAGCATAGTTACACACTACAACACAGGGTGAGAGGAATAATGTAGTCAATTAAAATCAAAGGAAAAGCTACAGAAAGTAGAATTGCACATAAGCAATCAAAGCAAAACGTGTATTCACTGCTTGAGTCACTGCCTTTTCATGGAGATGCAGAAATCAACACATGGCTCTGACATCAAAGCCACCAGCATGTAAAACTGCAGAACTGGGACTAGGACTTATTCTTGCTGAATTTGAGGCTGTGCAATTGAAACTTGTCAGCCTGTTAACTCATTCCACCTCTGCAAGTGCCTCATACTCAAAGCTTGCCATTGCACAGAGGGGAAGCTGGTTTAGAAGAGAAAATACATCAGCATATTTGGTCCTGGCAGCAGACAAGCAAGACAAATAAGCCAAAGCTAGCTCTAGCCATTGAGAGAAACAAATCACCCATCATGAATGGGGTATGTGTGACTGTGTCCTTTCTGCCCTTTGGAACTAGGGTGAGGCACAACACCCAGACAAGCTGAAGAACCTTCTGACTGAGTCATAGTGAGCTCCACTGTGATAGCGCTTCTATCAATGCAATGGCAAAACCTCCCTGTCTCAGCAGCTTTGCATGCTCTGATTTTTGTGATGCTGCTGTGATTTTGCCTGCAGAAGTTATGTTTCTTTTCACCAGTCTCATATTCACTAGAAATAAAGATGCTGCTTCTCCTTGCCCATGGTTCAAGATCTTCTCCTTCTGTAAGATGAACTTGAGGCCAGTGTCATAGATACTCAGCTCACCTTGGACCTTTGCTTAACAACTGCATTATCACGGAGACAAGTTCCTTAAGGTCCTCTCACAAGTGAGGATGGAGTTACACAGTTACAGAGCTGAGTTTTACTCCTTGAGCCTTAGTGGTTTATTTATGACAGTCACTTGCTGGGTGGAAAATGGGCTATATTGTGGGTGGCACAACAGTATTCATCTGGAGGTTAAAGCCTTCATACTCAGCAGATGGGCTGCACCCCAAGCCCAGAGGCTGTTTTAGCCCTGCCATACTAAGACCATGAAACGAGTGATTTCTTTGTCCAAACACACAATATATAGTCTGAAAAGCATAGACCATTTGCTCCTGGGCTGAGTATTTTAAAGGAAGTTGCCATTGAAGTCCTTTATCTGTTCTCAGCCCCAGGGTTGTTCTCTGCCCTTTACATCACTGAATATGTCAGCAGAGGCTAGTCACATTATTTCAGTCCAATCGTGGCCCCAACAAACCAGCACACTGTGCACAGAGGCTGGATCTGCATTGTAGGACAATGGTAGCAAATTCTCAACTCAAGACAGATAAATGTTGATCCTGATTCACTAATGGTTTTGCTCCAATCTGCTCAGTAATTTTCATAGAATCACAGAATCATTAAGGTTGGAAACAACCTTCAAGATCATCAAGTCCAACCGCCTAGTAAATATCAGGACCACTGAGTCATGTCCTGAAGTGCCACATCTAGACATTTTTTTTAACACCTCCAGGGATGATGATTCCACCACCTCCCTGAGCAGCCTGTTCCAATGCCTAACCACTCTTAGTAAAAATTTTTTTCCTAATATCCAACCTAAACCTCCCCTGATGCAACTTAAGCCTGCTTCCTCTTGTTGTAATTACCTGGGAGAAGAGACCAACACCCACTCCATTACAACCTCCCTTCAGGTAGAAAGATTTTGTAACTGGACCTGTCAGCAAGACAAGACTGTGTGCTTTGCTTTGCAAAGATGGCGTGCAAAGCAGTTGAATCCTCAGTGGGTAGCCCCATCACAAATGGCAACTAGTATGCACCAAAATGCTGCTTGTCCAGTTCTGTTGGATCCCCTGGTTCATTTCTCTTCCCACTTTCATTAAATCCCTACCGCTTTAATGCACAAAGAACAGTGTACTTAATGTGTCTAGATGTTCTGTAGGTTATATTCTAGAGATCTGATTATCTTCTAATTTCCTCACATATATTTCTACTGGGGATAAATCTAATTTAAACAGTCTTTAATTGTTATGATTTTGTAAACAGTGTCTTAAACACAACAGACACAACATTCTCAACAAATTGCTGGAGGGGATGTGACAGCATAGGGAATAATTTTCATATATTCTGGGATTGCCCTAAATTGAAGTTTCTGGTCTGATGTTAGAAAATTGATGCAAGAATTGTTTTGGCTATATATACCCCAAAGACCTATTACTGTGTGAGAAGGAAGATGCCTTGGATTTCTAAAACAAAGAGAAGTAAAAGAAGGAAGAAAAGGAGAAGGAAAAGAGAGAAAAGAGAAGGAAGGAAGGAAGGAAGGAAGGAAGGAAGGAAGGAAGGAAGGAAGGAAGGAAGGAAGGAAGGAAGGAAGGAAGGGAGGACACATGGGTACAGGTACAAAATGAAATTTGCCTCCATCAGAGCAAACCCAGACACCATCTGGGGAAAAATGCTTGGCCAAATTAAAATCTTGAAGTGAAGACTTTTGGTGCTTATGTTGATTTACCAAGTAATTTTTGAGATTCCTATCAAATAAGGATTATGGCATGAACTTCAAACTAACTCTATTATTTAGCAATGTGCATGTTATTTATGTAGATATAAAAAATGCTTATACAAGCCTCTTTTGGCTAGCTTAATTAAATATACACTAAATAGAATGAGATTTAACTGCAGTAACAGTAAAAATAATGTTAAAAGCTTTACAGAAACTGAGCCCAGGCAGCTGACATATATTTCTGTCATAGCTAATGCCTCAATTCTTCTTTGTGACCATATCTTTCCCTTTCTTTTAAAATTTAATTTAATT
>JANHGN010016592.1:11515-27039 GCA_024605025.1 Megaceryle maxima
TTAGGGATAAAGAGATATATAAGCAACTGTGTAACCCCTAATAAACAGCATTTGCTTGATCACATTGGTCTGTGTGCAATTGTCCATTATGGTCTCCCACACCTTTTACATTGAGAATCTGTGTGACAAAAATGGCAAGCCCTTAAAACATGTTAAAACAGAGGGTCTTGGAGCTTTAACTCTGGGAACCTGAAGTTCACAGAATCACAGAATCACAGAATTGTTGCACTTAGTAGGGATCACTAGATATCATCTAATCCAACCCAATCACTAAAGCAGGTATGCCCAAGAGCACGTTACACAGGATTGCATCCAGGTTTCAAATATCTCCAGAGCAGAAGAGTCCACAACCTCTCTGGGCAGCCTGTTCCAGTGCGTAGTCATCTCACAGTAATGAAGTTTTCCTCATATTTAGATGAAACCTGACGTGTTTCAGCTTGTGCCGACTGCCCCTTGTCCTGTCACTGGGCACCACTGAAAAGAGTCCAGCTCCATCTTCCATGAACTCACCCTTTAGATATTCATAGACATTGATAAGGTCTCCTCTCAGTCTTCTCTTCTCCAGGCTGAATAGTCCCAGCTCTCTCAAATCACAGCTCTTTCCACCTAAGACAGATGCTCCAGTCCCCCAACCATCTTCATTGCCCTCCACTGAACTCTTCATTAGCTTCCTATATCTCTTGAACTGGGGAGACCAGAACTGGACCTCCAGATGTGGCCTCATCAGGGCAGAATAGAGGGGGAGGATGACCTCTCTTGACCTATTGGCTACACTCTTCTTAATGTATCTGTTGAAGCTGAATATCTCAGAGAGTTGCTTTCTCAAATCTTTTTCCCTGGCTCCTTGTGAGCATAGCTTGTGTTTATCCCCTTTAATTAGTGTGTTGTGGGTTTTTTTCATATAAAACCCTACCACATTAATGCAAGGGTGTGCTGGCACATGGTGCTGATAGACATGACATGCATTCCTAGAGGGCTTATCCTTGTGGCATCTGTGGGGAGGAGGACAATGGCAACTGGGTAGCATCAGTCCATGAAAACAGATGTTTACCACCCTCTACTTTTCTCAGATGAACAAAGGCTATGGTGCAGAGAGGAGTACAGCCAGTTATTCCCAGAACACAGTTTGAATGAACAGCTGCCCCACTGCACATCTGGATCACTCCTGCACACTATGATCCTGCTATGATTCCCAAGATCTTTCGGGAAACTAATGTGTTGGTGCCATTTGCTCTACTTTTACAAGGGACTAGCCAGTGCAGGAAGGTGAAGGGGGAGCACAGGGAACTTTGCTTTCTTCTCTCCTCTATGAGGAGGTCTTCTGCAGAGACTTGGGCTCCATGTCTGTCACAACTTTGGGTCATGGAAAGCCTCTACTGCTCAGTCCCAGTGTTGTAAGAGTTTGGAGGCTCATTGTAGTGGGAATTACAGGAGAAGGAAAGAAACTTGTGAAGTTCCTGTGATAATAGGAGGTGGGAGAGAGATCACCAGCCCAAAGCAGCTGAGCTCTCATCCTGACAGGTATTCCAATGTCATGGTGAGAAGCTCACACTTCCTGTCACTTTTATCATGTCAAGTACATCCTTGCTGAGTGAGACCTCCCTTGGGGAGTCTGCAGGCAGCTTCTCTAGTCATGGGAGGGATTTTTCTGTCTGTTCACCCTGAAGTGTTGTTTGTTGGCATGTCAACTACAACTGTTGCTCTGCTTGCTCTATGCTGATAGACTGAGAAGCTTTCTCCATTTTATTCCATATAAGAGTGAACTGAACTCAGGACACGTGAAACAAAGTTCATATCTTGAGCCTCACACTGGCCGCTTTCCCTTCTCTGCACCTTTCAGATGAAGTCGCTGTATGGTGAGTGCTAGAGATAGGCTAAGGGACAGAGCTTAAGAACATGGTGCTCAGAAAGACAGCTCACATCCACCTACAAATCTGCATAATCACACAGAGAATGTACACCATGTCCTACCCAGGATGGGAATTAATTAAACCCATGGTGTTGCTGAATTAGCTCAGAATTCCAGCAATAATTATGAATAATTATATCTCCTTCAGGCCTTATTTGCAGGGTCCAATTATCTTTTTACACTCACCAAACAATGGCTCAACAGTGCACAGAAGTATCAGGAACAAAGGTGTCCATGACCATATTGATAACTTAGGAACAAAATATAACTCTGAGTCATACCAATCTTTGTAGTCATATAATTCATGTCACTTTGTACAGTCAAACAACTAAGATACTGTAAATGCAAGAAATGAGTGGAGGAAAAAAGTGAAAATTTCTAATCCAAGATCATGAGTATATCTGCTTTGAAACTCTTCTAGCACATGTTGTTACCTTGAGTTATTGAAGGCAGCAGGGACCTGGTGATGGAGCTACATTAAAACTTCTGGGCACAGGCACATGTAAATAGGACTCATCTGTCTCTGCTGGGCAGATCTGAGAACCCAGCATGTACTAGATTTGGAGAGCAAGTAATAAGAGCAGGGAGAAGACAATACCATTTCAACCCTATTACTCCAGCTTTTCCTTAATTTTTTTTCCTTATGAAAGTAAAAAAAGTAAATAAAAAAAGTCGTCTGGAGAGCATCTGAGGTTGTCAGTTCAGGTTCAATAAATATTCCTGTGTTACTGTCAGGTTTAAAGCTGACATTGACTCCTGTGTTTTTTGGGAGACAGAAAAAAAATCCAAACAACCTAATGTAATCTTACAACTGAAAGTAACTTGCAGGCTGAAGTGCTTCTTGACCACCCTCTAGGAAGGTTTTAGGTGACCTTTTCAAGGGCAATTGTTCTCTCACCCTTTTGTGCGGTAAAGGAGCATGGAAATTTCTGTACAAGAACACAAAAATCACAATAAATCAAATCCAGAATAGTTATCAAGATGGCGTTTCAGAATTAAAAACAAATGTCAGAACAAAATGAGTAACAGAAACAAAGAGACATATCTGCAAGAAGTGTATATTATGATGAGATTTACCCATCACTTACTGGTTCCCCATCAGAAAGAAGGTTCCAGCTGCAAATGCTGAAGGGATATAGTACATTCAAAGGGTGCAGGGAAGAACAAGGACAAGACCAAGACAAGGTAGCAGCAGAAGAGGGAAGAAAGTGGAGAGGACTTGGGAATTCATTCAGAGCTTGTCCTGATTGCACAGACAGGGGGAACCACTGATTTAGGTGGCAGTGACTGGTCTGGATTTGGATGGATCCAGACTGTGTGGTCTCTGATTATAGGGAGGGACATGCTGCCCACACTCAACTGCTTATCTAGGGCCAAAGAAGTCAAAAGGAGAAGGGATCTAGAGCAGAGAAGGTAGAAGGGCCGGGGGGACAGCATTGAACAGAGAGGGGCAGGGTTTCTGGCCATAGAGGAAGAAAAGAATCATCTCCAGGGTGGGATGAGACGGTGGTAAAAAAAAAGGAGAAATAAAGGAATTTCTTTGAATAGCATCTGAGGTCTTGAAACTGGCTACAGGATGACACAAGGCACCCCCATGTTTATTAGGTTGAGAGGGCTGAATAGAAACATGCCAATAAGTCTGCTGAGCCACGTGCAGAGGTAAGACAAATTAAAATCATTGGGGGCTTTTTTTGAGCTCAGCAAAAGTACTGTTGGAAGGGCTATTAACACCTATGAAGCTCTTTGGGTACAAAGATCAAACCCAGAAAAGTGTCAGAGGAACTCTGGAAGGGCTGCTCTCACTCTTTAGAGGGATGACCAGACAGGTTATATGGTTGTGATAGGCTGCCACAGATATCTCCTGAGGTGTCAGTTCTGAGGTTGTGGGGTCACACACCCCCAGTTCTGAGGTTGTAGGGTTGTGGGTAGGTCAGTGCTCATTTGCCCTGTGGTGGGTGGACGGACATGAAAGGTGCTCTGGGTTTCATAGATTCCTAGGGTCAGAGACATGTCATGTTTCCGCAAAACAATAAAGGAGGAAAATGAAGGGTATGAGAGAAGCCAATGGTGCTGGTTTAGAGGTGCTTCTGTTTATGAAAATGGGCAGGGGGAGTCCTGAATTTCTTCATGGTCTTTATCTATCCTGCATACTAAAAAGTAGAGAAGCATTATGAAGTGAGTCAGGGGTTTTAAGTTATCTCAACCAGACCCATACCAGTATGGGCTGGACAGCTTGGATTTAGCTGAACCTAAACTTTAGCCACATATAGTTTTGACAAAATCATGTCAGCTTAGGAGCCCTTGCCCTGTTTTCACTGTCCTCCTAACCTATCTTAGAAATATATACAAGCAGCATTGTAAGTTGAGTGGTTTGACTGACAAGATGGACTTTTCTTTGTTTTTTATTTTTACTGGTTTGGCTGATTAAATCTGACAGCACCTCACTGATGTGGAAGGAAGAAAGGAGCAGACATGGGGAAACACAAAGCTGATAGGTAACATTTTAAAAGACTGAGACATATTTCATTGTGTGCACTGTTTAAAAATATGGTCCTATGTTTAATGTTAATGGAAACCATCATTCATGCACCATCACCACAGGAACATTTCCATTAACATTAAACATACCTTCATACCAGTAAATGTTACTGTTTGGCAGAGGAAAGTTACAACATGTGTAATTTTGCTCTTTATTTTCTCTTACCGTGTGTAGGTGTCTGGGTGGCACTGTTTAGTATCAGGTGATTATAATTTTGTTCTTGGTCATCTGAAATTCACAGGAAAAAAAAAAAAAAACACAAAAAAAATCCTTTAAGAAACATCTTAGCATAGCCACTGATCTGCAAATGATAATTACAGCTCACAGCATTCACAGGAAATCTCAGCATGATTAAAGAAAGGAGAAGAAAGTGCTTAAGAAAGCAGCAGATTCTTTTATGTAGTTCACTTAAAATTCCAGATGAAAGAAGACAATAATGGGAAACTGCTCCCTTTCTGCTGAGCCTGAAAATTAGAGTTATCTGCAAAGGTAAGATGCATGTGCAGACAGGAACAAACCATGACTGGTGTACCAATATGGGTAGTGTGCTCCTGGGAACAGCTGGAACCTCACGGCCCCTACTCCATGTCCATCCAAAATGGAGGTTTTCAGGACATTAGCCGCAACTGCACAAAAAATAGACTCTTCCACTGGGACCACAACTGCAACAGCAATGTCCTGTGTAAGTACAGGGAAAGACCAAATGAGTGGTCTCATAAACACAGAAGGAAGAGTTAAATAGCTGTGCATGGATGGTAGATCACCCTCCCCTGAGAAATGAGAATCCTGTAAGACCTGATGCATCTGGTATTAAATACACCATGCTGCAAAGCAGCAGAAAAGATCAATGCCAGAATGACTGCTATCGTTGTGGTTAGTAACTACACTTTGGGTTGGAAAACATCTTTTTTTCCTCATAGTAATAAAACCATTAGATAAGTATCTGCTGATAAACTTCTATAATCTTTAGCTCCCAGACAAGCCTTCAATAAGGAATGAACTATTTGTCCATATCTTTACAACCTGTTATAAAACTGTAGTAATGTAGGGTGAGAAGAGATGTCAAGAAATCTTCTTGCATCTCATGTTCTCCTGATGCAGGATGGGCTAGTCTGGGGTATAGCATGCTATTCTTAAAGACCTATCACTGATATTTCACTTTCTCCCCAGAAGATCTATTTCACTACTTCTTTCTTACCACTTTTTAGGCCAATTGCTGTTTTCCTGTCTAACAGGGACATGGAGAAATACCCTTTATTTCTGTAATAGCTCTTCATGACAAAGTTGTTAATATGTGTTCCCTTAACTTTGTTCTTCAAGCTAAACAATGACATTTCCTTTATGTTTCCCTATAAAACTTACTTTGCCTTTCATTATTGTCATTCTAGCATTCTGTGCTCTCTCTGATGGACCTAGATCCTTCTCAAGTCTGGAATACAGTTGGACATATTTCCAAGAAGTGATCTCAACAACACAGAATGGAGTGACTGGATTCTTCCCAGTCATCTGCTCCTGTTCACACAAACCTTTTTTTTTTTTTTCTCTTTTTTTCCCAGTTCATGTAAAGTTTGTGATCCTTTATCATTCCTTATTGTTTTTCCAAAGAACTGCTACTTGTCCAATCGTTGTTCAACATACACAAGGCTGTTTAGCATTCTTGCTTCAGTCCAATGCATAGCATTTTTCTCCATTTAATCATTTTATTTTCAGTCTATTTCTCAAATTTGTCAAGAACATTTAAAATTCTAAATCCTCTAATAGATCGTCATCCAACCTTCATGCCACTTGCAAGTTTAATAAGCAAATTCCTTTTCCACTAGTAACAAAAAGACCAAATGCAGAACCACACCAGTTCATGGTTCTACTGATTTTTAGTTACTTTCTATAGTTAGTCAGCCATTATGGCATCTACACCCTAGAGGTTCATTAAGAACATGATTCTTAAATTAGTTTCACATAACTTTCCCAGAAACTGCTAAAAATCTTGCAAAGGTCAAGATTCTTAATATAAGCTATTTCTCTCTGACCACAAAGCACAGTAAAAAAATGAAAATAAGATTATCTTGACTCAATTTGTTTCTGAAAAATCCATGTTGGCTCTGCTTTATCTCACTGTAAACTCAACTCCCTGCACAGCACGCTGAATCTCTGTGTATAGCCAGGATTAAAAGCTGAAGGTTTGGTTGTTTTGTTTTGTTTTGTTTTGTTTTTTAATGAGAACAGGCTGGACAAATTAGCTTGCTTACTTCTCCATCTAGAAATGACTCATTATATAGACAGTTGAAAATATAGAAAGCATATTAGCCTGGCTACCAGTATACAATGAAATCCTGAAAGGAAACCAGGTTCACACGGACACCTAAAGTGACCTTCAATAAGTGGCATACGGGTAACTGAAGTTAGAATTTTCCTTTGGATCCTCTGCTTTTGTTTCAAAAGCAGATGGTTTGTACAGTGTGCATTAGGGGTCTGTGTCCTGAGAAACTGAGAACAACAGTTTCTCTCTTTACGGTTGGTTTTCTGTTACCAGGTTAATAAAATCATAGAATCACTGAGGCTGGAGATGCCTCTGGAGATCATCTAGTCCAAACCCCTGCTTAAAGCAGTGTCAGCTAGAGCAGTTTGCCCAGGACCATGTTCAAGGGTTTTGGAAATCTCCAAAGATGGAGAATCCAAATCCTCTCTGCACACCCTCTTCCAGTGCTCAACCACCCTCACAAAGGAAAGGTTTTTTCCTTATGTTTAAGTGGATTTTTCTGTATTACAATTTGTGCTTGTTGCCTCTTGCCCTGTCACTTGGCACCACTGAGAAGAGCCTGGTTCTATCTTCTTTCCTTACCCATCAGTTATTTATATTCATTGATGAGATCCCTCTGAGTTTTCTCTTTCACAGGCTGAAGAGACCCAGCTTTCAGCCTCTCCAGTACAACAGATGCTCCAGTCCCTTAAACATGTTCCTTGCCCTTTGGCTGGACCCACCCTGGTTTGTCCACGCCTCTCCTGTATTGGGGAGCCCATCACTGGTCCCAGCACTACTGACATTTCACACCAGTACTGAGCAGAGAAGCATCAGCTCCCTTGACCTGCTGGCAACATTCCTCCAAATTGCAGTCCAGGATGCTGCCATTTTTGCCACAAGGGCACATTGCTAGTTCATGTTCAACTTGGTGTCTATAATATATTTTGTTGGTTATTTTCCTCACCATTTATTATCTTATTTATAAGTTGTTAAATCTGTTTTTGAAAGTTGCAAACTATGTAGTAAGTAATGAACCTGTTGTACTTTTTTATGACCTCTCCTTGACATTTGCAGCTGATAAGTTCGTTGAGCATGACTAAATTGCTGTTTAGCTACTTCCCTCCTGAAAGCCCTAGAAAATGAGATAATTAGATCTCCATCCTTTCACATGCTTTGAATATAGTCTGTGGTTCCCATGCTAGTTCCTCTGGGTTTCATCCAGGTGTGGGGATGTAGTCATGTAGGGTAGCTAAGGACAGCAAGGACTTCCATTCTGGCCACAGCAAAGATAATTTACACAACAAATCACAGAAAACATCCAAACTGTTTGTCCTCTTCTCAACTAATGTTGCTTACACGCTACAGGAGCTGACAGATAAAAGGTTACACAGAGATGGAGACACTTATGTGGATGAAATACAAACATTTAAAACAGTAGCAGACATAAACTGAGCACATTAATTGTTCCAGAAGGGAAACAACAGAGGGTTCCTCTCTCATGAAAACACATGAAACTCCAATGCAGTCACTTGCTTTCACAACCTCACTTCTGGGTGAAATGGTGTCTTCACTGAGGACAATTACACCTGAATAGGAAGTACTGTCTTCTGATTATGATCAGCTTTTCATTTCATCCCTAATACTTTTTCTCTGCCATTCTTCCTGTCCCTTCCCTTCCCTTTCCCCCCGCCTCTGAAAAACTCAGGTGCTTTAAGGATGCCTAAGAAACAACATCCAAAATAGTCAGGCACTGAATTATTGGCATTTTCATGTGGCTGAGCTAATCAGGCATCTGAATGCAACACTGGGCTTCATTTACCACTTCTGTAGTCTATTGTAAACACTTTCTAAGCAATAAAATGCTTTTAAATGATGGCTGAGCCTTCCTGCATCTCTTCAGGTTTAACAAGATAATGCTGTTAATTGTGAAGTGCCAGTTAGGCAGAAGTGTATCTATTGTAGAGACAAGGATCTGAGTTCAAAGCTATTTACTAGGAAGCTCCATTAGGGAAATAAAGGATTCACAGTGCTCTGAATTGCCAGACCACAATGCGAAATTTCTGATCACAGTTGGAGTAGTGATCAGATAAAATAACCAGCAGAAAGAATGAGACATTTTACTGGCAGAAGGGAAACCGGTGCACCCAGCCCCTTTGCAAGCTGGGGAATACACATGTACATGCAGTGGTTTTAAGGGCTTTGTTTTTTTTTTTTTTTCCAAAAGAAATGCATTCCCATAGTACGGACAGAACAAAACGCTGCATCCCATACAATTACAGATGTAGTCTATATGTAAATTCAGTAGCTGCTGCTCTGGGACATACAACTTTTCACTCACATGAAAAGTGGAATTTGCTAAGGGGCACATTTATGAAAGGAGAAGGAGAGGATGAGATACTGCAGGGAGAAAGAGAAGTCTGTAGAGACTGAGAAGCATGAAGGAACAAGTTTCTGCATAGGTGGCCATGTTGCCATGCTGAGGTGGCCCTTCTGCTGCAGCTACCAGACTAAGCACTCCAGAGTCTCTCAGTGCTATTTGTAGGATCCACTGGTAAGTATGTTAGCTTAGAGTACAGTGAAGCCAACCCAATTGTACACTGCTGCTGACAGGAGCAGGGCACCTGCATTACCTGTCCCTGTCCCTGACCCTGAGGAGAACATGTACAGCCACCCTGTAAACCCTGCAGATGTGATCCAGCTGAACACACAAAATGCGCAGTGTGTTCAGTCAGAGTCCCCAGTGAGGTTCCCCACCCTGTATCCCCATGGCCACCAGTGCCAGCAACCATGGACCCTAGGACCCTACTTCTGCTGGTGGCAGTTATGTCTTGGACTCTGAAAAGAAGAAATCTTCCAAGTTCAGCCCCTAGGGAAGCAAAGGAGCCTCTGCACCACCACTGAGTTCTTCCTGTCTGTCTTCTCCTTATTGCTTCTTGACATTTCTCCACATCTCTCCATGGAGATGGCACTCAGGTGGGCCAGCAGCCCAACACAGACAGATCAGGTGTCTCCCACAGGAACAAGTGGTTTCTGCTGTGCCTGAAGTGAGGACTCAGGCAGTTATGTAAGAGGGAACATAAACTTCCCCAAAAGTCTCTCTCCTTTGTGAGCCAGCCTGTGTTTAAAGATGAAGAGGAGTGTTCCCTCCATTAATTCCTGAAATTTCACTGAGAGTGCACATGCACTGCTGAAAAGACTTGGTGTAGTGTCCACTGTGGTATCTAACAATTGATTTTAAGAAGCTCAAGTATCTTTTCCACAAAGGATGATAAAACATGAAGCTATCATTTTCTCGGTGAATATGGAGAGTGCTTTATTGTGCTGCAGTAGCTGAGTGACTTCAGTGCTGGGACAACATCAACTCCTTCAGACATCTCTGGGCAATGGTCACTGTGAAAGCCCAGAGCAAGTCAGGATCTGGCCCTGGGAACCTGAAAGCATCACTAAGAGGCAAATGTAATCAAAGTATCTGCATTAGTTCCAGAGGTGAAATGGTGCTGGACAGCCCTTCCTCCCCTTCTTCACAGAGGTGAGTCTTCTCATCTACTCAGGTATCAATCTCAGCATTGAAAGAAGCTCTTCTTCCAATGGTCATGACTGACAGCTCTGATTCACAGCATAAATCACTAACTGAATTGCCTGTCTCAAGGTGCAAAACCCTGAGAAACTGATAAAGAAAACTTTAAAGATCCCCCACAGAGTTCCCATTGCACTTCTTATCTAGGAGATCCTCTTAAGAAACAATCTTTTTGTGTAAGGACTTAACCTTTCCATCGATACTTGGTTTTAGTCTTCTCTAGGGTATATCCTTTCAGCCTCAGGGATTTTGTGTGTGTTTATTGTTAATAAAAGCTAGATTTATTGTGTTCTATAATGGAAAAAGTATCATGTCAGAATACAGAAAGAAAATGCTGTATTTTTCAGCCTGTCTTTCCTAATAAAACTCCTTATAAAGACAGCAAAGCAAGGATATTTTTAATAGATGCCAACTATATTACAGACATATGATAGTTTTGATAGCTATGCAATATTTTGCATTAGTTTTACAGTATTTAATAAAGTACTGGGAACAGCTCTGAAATCTATAGTCAACAGGATAAAAGAAATGGACTAAACAGGAATAATTAGCCTATGACATACAGTTCCTCAACTTCTGCCCATCTGGTCTTTTCAGCAACCTCAATATTTGCCTCCTTTCAAACCTTATTCCCCAGATGAGATTGTCGGAGGAGGATGTAACAAGGGGTTTGCTTTTCTGATGACAAGATAACTGCTTAGCATCTACACTAATGAAGAGAAAATCCCTTTCAAGGGCTAATCTTCCAGAGTACGTATATAAGACAAAAGACTTCAGGCTTTAGGGGCTGAAAGAAATGCAGATCCTGAAGGCAAGGATGACAGCAGACCGAAGACTGATGATGAGAATGTAAATAGTTTTGGCATAAAGCTGTTCATTTATCATCTGCCTGCCCCTCTCGACATTTTCTATTCACAATTTGTAGTCCGAAGGGAAGCCCTTGAGCAAATGTCCTTTAACAATGGTCAAGCAAAGATGATCAGGGTGCCTGGGCAAGGGGAACAAGCTTCAGCCTTTCTCTATCCAAAGCCTTTTCCCATTACTTTAGATTAGGTCAGACAGAGATGGTGGCAGATGGCAGCTTCCAGCTGCCCAGGGAACTGGGGAGGCTCAGCCCATGGTCTACCCAGCCAGCTAGGACCCTGCAGTGCCTTTATCAGAGGTGATGAGCATATGAATACTTAGCCTAATAGATCGTTAAATCCCAGCTGTCTTATCATGTACATAGTCATTAACTAACTACTTTAGACTGATAAGATGTGAATATCCTGCTTGCAGAGAGTTTCTGCACCTGGTTAACAGTACCCAAGTAAACTGACCCCTAAAAAAGGGACTGTAGCAAGAGGCGTAAGGACAAAACCAACAATTAAACTATTAGTGAAGTCATGATGTCAGTCACTAAAGGGGTTGGAAATGCCAGATTAAAGGCCGTCCCCAAACCCTTAATTCGATATTCATTATGTCAGGTTTTTGTTCTACCATTCCAGCCTATTTTTGAATTGTAATCCTGTGACTCATCCATTGAACAGGTTTCTCAGGGAATAAAGCAGCTATTCAAGAGTTATTTTAATCCTCATTAAGCGGTGAATGGCCCTGTTCTTTAGTATCCCACGCCATCCAAATCCTGCACTGATTATGGAACTGTTATTTTCCATTCAGGCTTTCCCCTAGTGCTCAGCTAAGCCTCACAAAAAGCTTCCAGACTCCCCTTGCAGATAGGGTGGGGTCTGTCAGACCCAAATTTAGGCAGAGACAGAGAGCAAATGTACTTGCATCTGCAAGGTTTTATTACTTTTGAGGAACAGCATGGAACACACAGGTCAGATTTTTCAGACCACAAAGGAGACTTTCAGTAGAATTTTACAAGCATAAATAAGATGCTAACTAATCATACCACTTTTGTGGGGATGGTAAGGCAGGTGCAACTGTTCCTGGTTTTCATGTGGGGAAAATGATGAAGGCAGGTGGAATCACTCTGCTGTGGCCACACAGTAACACAAGGAGGACTGGAAATCCTCCCCCCAGCCCAGTTCAATCCCAGGCTTGTTAGTCTCTATCACAACCCTGCTGGCCACAGCAATGAGAGCAGAACCTGCCTGATTGTGGCTGTAGCAGCCTGTTTTCCACACTTTTGAAAATTATGTTACAGGTGTTTGAAACTTAAGGAACAATAAACCAAAGCGACTTTGAAAGGCTCTGTGAACTGACTAGATCAGCTTCCTCCAGGTCTTTCACATGAGGCAGACCCTCCTGTTTCACCCCATCAGCAGAGCCTCCCAGGAGTGCCCTTGCATCCTCCAACAGAAGGTCCTCTCCTGTCCACCCCACTCTGTGTTCCCCTCAGCAGCAGCATCCAGGGCAGCCAAAGCTGTCACCACCAGCACAGTTGAATGGATGCTCTGTGTTTTGCTGACATAGTAAGGTCAGGAAGGATGCTGGTGTTTCTCATACCTAGAGCTGCTGCAAACTTGTCAGCTGGGTTTGCACTGTGGACTTGGCTTCAGAAACTCCCTGGCAGTGGCAAGAGAATCTGGTTCACCTGGATGCCAGTCAAATGCTTACCATGCCCACCTCCAGGAGCTGTCATTTGGTGCCTCATGCTCCTCACATCTTGGGACTGCTACAAGCCTCCTTCACTATACAGCAGTGACACATGCCCAGAGCTACACTGGCCAAGCAGTGCTCAAGATATATGTTATTTGGAAAATATCCATCAGGAAACTAAAAACTGTAGGAGTTAAAAGTTCATGGGAATCTTCAACTACTTCACTTACTATTTTTTCACCTCTTGTTTTTACAGTTTAAATGTCTTTCTAAACTGTAAGTACTTAGACTACTTCCAGGCAAAACTTACTCTACCCAGAAAAGGAAGAAAGTGGTAGAAAACAGGGCTCTGAATAAAGGACTTGCTCAAACTGATCATGTTCCTGATGGAAAAACATTATTTTTATGTTTGACTTGCTACAAACCATATTTGTTATCAGTAGCTTCTTTTTTTTTTTTTTTTATATGAGTCTGTATATATATCTACAGGCACATATTAGTGCATGTGATATATGCATGTAGATGATGCATACATGTATGTATCATGGCAGAAAAGCAGAAGGTGGCAAGAGGTCATTTCACTTTTTTCTTTGTGACTTTGCAACAGGTAGGTATGTGCACTGCAGCCATAACAACTTCACAGCAATAGGTATTGTTCATTCCTTGTTTTAAGGTTATAGGAAATGTTAAAAGTTAAAATGTTAAAAGTTTAAATGAACTCTAAGAAATCAAGGAGGAGGTGAACAGAGAGCTGCAGGGGGAAAATCCACACCTTCTTGGGCACTGAGGTGACATTTGACCACGTCAGAAAACCAGCATGGCCTACTGAGCTATGCCAAAAAACAGGTAGAAAATAATCCTTCTCTCCCAAATGTTTTAGGAAAAAATGAGTAGTGTGAGGAGGATGGTCTTGTACAACAGGGCTTCAAGTTCACTCACAAAAATATGTCTCCTCTACTGAAGATATGCACAGACTGACAAAGTCATTCACAGTGGATACTCTTCCTCCCACACACCACTTATATCCAGTGATGGAACAAGCACTATGTAAATCATGCCAATTCATGAACTCCCTACGCACAAGTGTGTTTCTCCTTCACAGTGTGTTTGTGTAGAGATTCAATGACTACCTCAAAAGCATCAAAGTGCCAAACTGCAAAAGCAAACTGTCTGGAAGGGCTTGTATGAGGAAAATATAACTTTTGTTTTCAAGCAGCTACAGCTAAAAAGTACGTTGATAAAGAAACAAAACCACAAGAAGAATATTTTCCAGTCTTGGCTAAAACGTTATTTTAAAAACCAGCACCACCACAGTGAAGATTAAGATTACACAGAGCTCCAAATACCTCTCTCTAAGGAAATGGATACCTTTTGAAGCATCTTTGGAAAGGCTGTTTTCTTGATTAAGAAATATTTTTTCCACTATGTAGACAAAGGAGTACAAGGTCTATCAAAAAGAACAGCTTTTTCCAGTATTAACAGAACCTTGCTGGATTCACCAGCAGGAAGCTCTGGAAAAAGAGATATATCCTGCATGGGAATGTCTTCACAGCAATGCTTCTGCTTTTGGAAAGCAAAAACTAAAAGGACCCCCACACCCCAGAAGGGAAAGTTTGAACTCACTTTTGATCTGGAGTTTAAAATCTCTCTATAGAATTTCATATTTTATTTACTGAGATTTTATTTGGTTTTAATTTATTTACTGATGGCCTTTCTCACATATTTCAGCATAAATCAGAAAAAAAACAAAACAAACAAACAAACAAACAACCCAAAACAAACAAACAAAAAAACCCAACAAAAAACAGTGGTGAAATGAACAGAAGAAATCCCTATGAAGAGAAAGAACAAGGACTTTATTCTGGGAGAGAAAGCTCCACATGGCTGGTGGCAAACCCCACAGGACAAACTTAGCTGGTGTTGACAGTCAGTGCCTGGGATCCCCTCTGTGTTTGAGAACTTCATGCTGACTTTCCAAACACAAAGTAATTAGATAAATATGGACTGGTGTTCTCAAAAATCAAACAGCTGAGCAGGCTGCTTGACTAGTGTTAGACAGCAAAGCACAAAAAGCATCTGGGGGAGCAGTCCTGGATGCTAACATTTGGAAACATGTTTAGAATATGCAGATCACGGTGAATACATATGGTCAGAATAGAACAAGATGTGTCCTTTAAAGGGCATTTCTGAAGATGAGGTTGATTTTAGAAAATATAAATAGTATGGCTTTCTAAAGCAGGATTAGTTAAATGAGATGTTTTGTGGAACACAGCCAGCTATTACACACTCTGAGAGGAGAGATAATTATGCTAATAATTTTGGAAGAAACACACAGTCATTTTTAACCCCATGCTATTGGCAGGCAGGAGAAGGAAAGGGAACACAAAGTCCTCCCTCTGTTTTTGCCTCTTTCGTGAAGTATAAAGAGAAACACAAAAGTGAGGATGAAATCACTGCAAGGAGGGCTCTCCAGTGAATTTAGTGGGGCTGGTCTGTGCTTCCAATTGAAGAGCACAAGTGAAAGATCCTTTTCACAGCTCTACCTTAGGAAAGAGCCAGGGGTGCCCAATGGTCCCATCTTGCTCTCTCTGTATACTGAAAAGCCACAGGGTTCAGCACAAAGATAAAAGCAGAAACCACCTTGCTTGTTACACTCCAAGCATAATTCATGGCGGGGGGGCGGGGGTGGGGGGGTGGAAAAACGGGCTTAGTTGGA
>JANHGN010016592.1:27139-108568 GCA_024605025.1 Megaceryle maxima
GGTCTTATTTGGATTCCTATGGAATCAAATGGCTCAGAATTGGTGCTCATCCTGTCACCCAAGAGGATGCCCAGAGACCACAGCAAGGGTGAGCTGCCAGCTTGCATGGAGCAGACCAGAGTCCAGCAGGGTTCTTCCAGGCTCTGTTCTGGCTTAGGAGTTATAAATGTGTCATGTTATAGCCAATATGATGATCAAGATAAGCAAACTCTGAACTTGTCAACTGATTTTAAATGGCTTTCAAGTCACAGAAATCCATTTGCACTTTATCTTCCATCAAGACATCGTCAGACTCAAGGTGCCTGGACAGAGGAACATGGACTTTCTATTATTATACAACCTTCTGCTAAGGGCCAGGAACAAGAACATATGTAGTGCAATTGTTAGAAGTTTATTTTATCCTTTTGCTGATTTTTGGCATTTTTTATTCTGAGATGCAGGATTTGTTTGCATGCTTGTTAACTACTAAGCATGGTTTTGGGACAGTACTTCAGAGACAATTAAGATTCAGATAAAATCTAGCAGTGATCATATTCTTAACTTCAAGCATGTAAGCGAAGTCACTAGCACTAATCAGGCACTTAAAATGAACCATGGACAATAAGTGCTTTATCAAGGCAAAAAGAAAGTGACACTATGCTAAGGAAGAACTAAAAGATCTGTTTTAATTTATCTCAACTCCTAGCAGCAATTCAGCAGATAGTTCACTTTAAGCACCTGCTGAAGTCTAAGTGAAGTCACATTAAACAGTGGATTTCAAAATAGCACTTCTATAGAAATACCTGTGTATGACAGTGTCAAAATCTAGCTTTTTATTAGGAATTACATTTTCTGTTCTTGCAGTGTTTCTATTCCATCAGATTTGATGTCAGAGAAGGTGACACGTACTCTTTGAAGGATCTGAGGACAGATGTACTAACTTTGACTACCAGCAGTACTATGTTCCTCATATGAAACACAGATCCTTGGATACTTTATGCATGTTTATTTATTTTTAATGTATATAGATATTTAATTTAAAATTCCTTTTGCGTATGTTGTAATTAGAAATCTTCTACTTGGACAGTTCAAAACCAGATGAAATGACAAGCCAGGGGCTTTTTAAATATTATGTTTTTTTCATGTTTGTAAGTCTCAGTGCAACTTAGATGTTGGGAAAATAAGACTACTGTTAAAGAGAAAAAAACCCAACATCATTTCAAATGAGAAATTCTGGATGTGTTTAGAACTTGCTTTCTTTTTTTTGGGAAATCAGGGTGGAGGTCTACACTAGCGGAGGCTGAGTGTGATGTCTCTGCATGTCTGGTATCTGCCTTATACAGATATTAAATCCAGATAGTTCAGGAAGCCTTTCTTGATTTCAGTGCAGCACATTACATGGAATATTGAATGGCCTTTAAATAATTAATCTGTCTATACTGACAGTAGGTTACAGTATTTATCATATATTTTGGGTTGCTCCAACAGGTCTTGTTTTGGGAAATCCTAACTGTTGTAACTACTGCATATCTTTAAAACTAACACTGCTTGTTGTGGCATCCTGGTACCTCCTTCCATAGGGAATGAGCATCCCCTGAAACAAATGTTTGTGTGTCCAATTGTCCCAGTTTTAGAAGGAGTTTAGTATTTTATCATAAATCTGTAATGTCCCAGGACCTTGAATCATTTGATTATGGAAGAATTTCATCTGTCTTTTCATTAGGGAGAGATCACCGTCTCCTTTTTTTTGTAAGGAAGGGGCAGAAACATCATTTTGCACCTAAAAAGCCCTGAAGGCAAAAGGCAAATAAAAGACATCAACATTTATTTATTCTGAACCTGTGGTTTTCAATCCAACATCAGATTTTTTTTCAGATTTCATCTGTGGTTTCTTTAACACTTGTGGTTGGCAGTACTGAAACTCCCCTGATAACTTTTGCAATATTTACTACTTTTCTGTATTGAAACGTGGCAATATGGCACAGTATAATATTTATAGCAGTATGAACTACTCTCCTGTACATAAAGCAATTTCTATTTATTTACTTACTCATTGCCATCTATAGGAATATTTATGTCAGCAAATGTGATGTGCCACTGGAACATAGCTTTTTTCTTGGGTTTTTTTGTGAGTTTTGGTTGGTTGGTGGTTTGTTTTTTTTTTGTTCTGTTCTGTTTTGGTTTGGTTTTTTGTTTGTGTTTTATTTCTGCACCAAGCTCACCAAGGTCAAGCAAAGCAGTTCTGTGGTCATGTTAATTTATTATAAGTGGGTGATGTTACAACAGGAGGTGGTCTTGCTCCATCCTCAGCCCTCTGCCACATGATTCTCCTGCCTCTTTTCTGCCTGTGCTAGTGTACAGACATCTTGCAGAAAAGTCTTTCTACTTTTTGTGTGTGTTTGTCTCCTCTGGGTCAGTTCTCAGCCAGAGCAGGTTCTTGATCTCGCTTGTGGTACAAAGGTGGGAGGCTGGGTGAGCAGGTGGAGAAGGGAATGAGGATACTGCTGCCCCTTTCAGAGGTGAATGACATTTACATCTGATGGAAGGGACGGGGGGACTGGGGTGGTGTGCTAAATGACTGATTAACTTCAGTAATTCTGATCCACATGTGAAGCTGATACAAGAACACAACTTCCATAAGGACATGAGCTGTATCTTCAAAGTAAAGATCATCACAGCTATATTTCACTAAGAAAAATTATGTTTGTCCAAGCCAGACAGTTTCCACAAGACTTACAAGCCTGTTCTCTGAAAGCCTGCAAAACGCTCTAGTGTAATAACTGCTCAAGGAGCACCCTTTAGCTGGAGCAAAGTCTGTGCCCATCTGGACCAAACCATTTCAGATGAAGCAAAGGAGTCCATGTGCATCCTTCTGAATGTGTAAGCAGTCCTGTCTGTAGCTTTTGGGTCGAATATCCGTGAGACATGGGATCTCTAGCAACCACTTACACTGCTTATTGTGAAGGCTGTCCCTGGAGAGGAGGGACAGTAAAGATGTGAAACAGAAGACAATGAGAGATGGAGTCAAGCAAGGTGTGACAGGGTGATATGACTGCAAAAGGCTGTTTGCAAATCCATGCTGACCACACTTCCTTCACCCTGCACAAGCCCCTTTCTATAGCTCTCACCTGTAAAATAGGCATTCAGTAAGTTAAGGGTTGAATTTAAGTGAAAGCACATTTGTCTGCAGTAATCTCATGGGCAGACATTTGGTGTGATATTTACACTAGAAATGTGGCTGTGTCCCCTGTGCTGGTCTGGACTCCTTTCAAGGTCCACAGAGACAGACAATGTGAACCCATGCTGCTTCTCATCCAAGATCCAAAACAGATCACCAAGTCAAGCTGTAGATATGTGGACATCCCTCTTGCTCCCTGTTGACTCTGAAGGGTCCCCAGAGCTTGGAGGAAATCCTTTAACTGTTTTTCAGACTCAGAAACTGGGAGAGGAAGGGGAGAAGTTGCCTGAATAGTAAAGTGGTTCTTACAGGATACAATAATAGTGTGCAGGGCATTTTCCCAATGCAGAGAAGGTAATTTTTCTTCTCCCTTTTCCCTGTTTTACTCTCCATCTGCTTTCCTCTTCGATACTGTGTTAAGTTGCTGTCCAGATGGTGCTGACACACTGCAGTGTATGTAGTCCAGATGCAAAGCATGTCCCCTGAGGAAGGTGACTCTCTTTGCACCAACAGATGAGCTGCAAATTTACTGGGGAAACACTAGCTTCTGGGAAGCCAGGGATGAGCAACCTAAGTAGGAGCTGATGTCTAAAATCCTTATGCAGAATCTACAGCCATTTTGAAACAATTGAAAAGACTTAGAGCCAAGTACTTGGTTGTTAATTCTGGTCTTTGTCAAAGACCAAACAATTGCACGTAATGAAAGCCATGAGTGTGTGAAGCTATTCCTGAGGAAAAGTGTGGGATGGTCAGTGTAAGCAGTAAGAGGAAGAAGACATCTCTTTGTCACTAATCACATTCAATATACCATACAACACTTGTGGACATGCTCCAGTACAGCCAAGATGACACTGTCATTTCCTTTGCACTGCTGTCCGGAGTATGAACTTGATCTGCTTAATGAGGTAGATCTCACCAGTGTACTGACACACAACTGATAAAAGAACCATTGGTCCACCAGACATGCTGTTAAGTCCCTCTGAGCCCCTTCTCCCATCTGGTAGGTCACGTAGTCCACCACTATCTCAGAGTGATCTAGACCTCATTTGTGCTCTCAACCCTTCATAAGCTTCATTGTCCTCTTTGGACATCTGCTTGCTTTGTGCAAAACGTTTGAAAATCAGTGTGCTGGTGGCCACTGTCAAACTGGTATCTTCAGGAGGCACCTGACTTCCTCACACCTTGTGGTTCATGACAGCAATTTGATGCTCTCAAAAAGTATTTTGTACATGAAGACTTCAGAGTGTTCGGTGCCTGCCAGCCAAGCCTGCTGAAATGAACTAACAGCTACATGGGAGACAATATTCTTTCTTGCAGTTTCCTTTCCCAGTCTCTTTTCTGGAGTGTTTTCCTTTGCGGGAAGAGATGTTACTCCTCCAAAATCAGAATGAGGAAATTCTACCAAACACAAGGACACCCTTACTTCATATGACCATTTTACGATTCCATACATGGGTTGTCCTTCTTTGAACCACCATACGTATTTATCCTGGTTTCTCTTACCCAGGTCACCTCCAGTTGCAGTTTTACATGTAGGAAAATTAATTCCACTGGAGAAATGCAGTTCCTTGGAGAAATACATATAAAGGGCTGAGACATAAAGGGTGACGTGCTACAGCAAATAACGTCTGAATTTTGTATGAGAAAATGAGCCATATACGGTGTCTGGAGGGGGGGGGTGGGGGGGGGGAGGGTGGTGTGGATTCTCTGTGCCTGGAGGATCTGAGCTGGTGTCATGCTGTGGTGGCACTGTTGGCTTTTTTTCCTTCTACAGTCCTATGTCCCTGCTCCTTCATGCTGAGTGAGGGTGTGGAGAACTAAACTAGACTGGGGCATCGAGCAACCAAAACTTTTTTTCAAAGCTGGATCAGTCCTATATTTTGGCCAATCACAGGACTGTTCTGGTGTTGGACAAAGGGCATGAAAGGCAAGGCTGAAGCTGCACAGGGTGCATTAAGTATTGAAAACCCACAAAGTTAGACTTCATAGCTGGCTGTGGGACGAAAAGAGCTGGCCAATAGACATTCCTCAATAATGGGTGCGCTCGATGTGATTGGTGATCATAAATACAAACATTTCAGATGTAGTCCAGTTTCATGGGTCTCAAGAGAGGTGATGGCTGTTTGTGGTGCAGTGATTCTAACTCAGTTGCAGGTGCACAGCAAAGAAGTATCCTTTAGATGGCAAGCTCCTGTCTGCCATGTTATGACTCCAGACCATCTACCTGGCTTGGGACATGTGTCCATGGCAAACAGACTTGGCAGTACCATGCACTACATGTGGCATGGAAAAAAATTAATTCTTCCAAGGTTACACAGCAGTTATACAGGTTATACAGCAGTGAACCTTTGGACAGAAATGTAAAATCAGCATCCTTGAAGGGAAGGGGCTGCCCCAGATCTGAGTCAACATCTGTTACAGGGGAGAGCAGGGCTCCAAGAACCATTCCTCATCTGCTGTGTTTTCTTTGCTCAGTTTTGGTGCAGGGTTTCAGCTGAGTTACAATGGCTGAAAGCAACTTCTATGCAAACCCATGGCTTTGCAGACTGGGGTCCCAGAGGTACTGTCAGCCCTTCTCTGTAAGGACTCTGCAAAGCCACTGCTGCCATCACTGCCAGGAGCCCTACAGACCCTTCTTCTAGGTGACATGTCTTACATGGACCATATGACATCAGACCAATGCATTTACCAAGTTCAGACCACTCCATGTTCAGCCCTGGCCTGGGCTACCACTTTTCTGGGACATTTCTGCTTTACTCTGCCAAGGCTACTTGTCATCTATAAAACTCAGATGGCCTTGTAAGCAAACCAGGTATCACTCCCCTTAGTTCAGCCATAGGGCTACAAGCCCTGAGGAGTCTGTGGAGGGCCCCAGTGCTGGAATGCACTGAACACAGATGTTTCCTAGTTGTTCTAAAGCAGAGCAGCCCCACATTGTTGTCTTCTCTGCTGTACACCAAAAGCCAAGAAGATGCCCTGGCAGCCTGCAGAGAAGTGGACAGGTATCTCTAAGGACAGCCCTTTCCTCACCACATTCACTAGCCCTAAAAAGCCCCCAAAGGAAAGGCACCAGGTGGTGCTTTCATCTGCATTTCAAAGAGAAAGGACTGCACCCTGATAAGCAGGAACATAATTCCAAAGGGCTAATGTAATTGCTTTGCCTTTTCCATCAAGGAAAGTTCATTGAAAGTCTGACATCATGTCTCCCTCCTCCTCCCAAATCTTCCCCAGGAGGGATGTTGTGAGGGATGCCTACAGTCCTGACATCCAATAATGAAGGTCCTCCATTGCTGGTCCCTCCAAAATACTGGAGCTGTGGCAAAGCCCCAGATTTTCCACCCTACCCAAGAAGGACTTTGCACCAATGCTGCCTGAGATGGCAAATGTGAGGAAAGACTCAAGCACTCTGCATGGTGGCAGGGTCACAGGAAAGTTTCTGCCTGGAGTTGGTGGCCAGGATTATGCTATAAATCAGTGGTTCTTGAACATGTGTTGTTTACACAGAGTGGTCCTGGATCCGCTTGACTTGCTCTCCAGGTTAACCCCAGGGACCTGTGTGCTCTGCAAACTGGCTGCACTACTGCCTGTTTTTCACAGGCTGGAAAAAACCTGTTTTCTAAGATCACAGACTATTTCTGCATTCACAGACTTTGCAGCTTCTACTTCTTATTGCTTAAAATACTACTGAGTTTTCTTGCAGTTTAATATTTTGATCAGGCTTATTTGCTCTGAATGGCTTTGATGATGACTTACTGTGATTTGTGAATCTCTCTTGCCAGTCCCCACCTGCACACACATAGCTAATAAGGTTCGCTATTTTCATTGTACCTGCTCTTTTTTCTGCTTTCAACTTTACCAGAAGCCTGAGGGCTGTCAATGTTTCCCTTCAGAGAGATCTGCTCCCCACCAACCACTGATGGCAGGTGGAAGGTCTGCGGGAGAACATGAGAACTCAGGGAACACCCTTTTGCATTATCAGAAAGTCCATTTTCATTTTGCAGCAGCCCTCCTCTGTTTGTGAAACCCGTGCACGGCTGGGTAAGACTCAGGGAGACAGTTGTGCTCCGTCCCAGGTGCTTTGAGAGGTGGGTGAAGAACAATGTCGATGGTGGTGTCCAAACAGATGTCCCTCCTGTTCTGAGTTCTGCCCACAGACAACACCAGGTTCCCGCCAGATGGCACAGCTCACAGCACACCAAAGGTGTCTTTCACTTTCCACATACAGTCTTGACTAGTCTTAGGGTGTCAGGGACCACTTCTGAATTCTGGACCTAAGAGTTTAATATGACTTCCATATGGTGGCAATTAAGAGTTTATTAATTTAGTAAGTTATTGCTCTCTATGTCAGCAGACCCTGATTCTTCTTGTTAGTATAATTTTTTTTGTTTGGTTGGTTTTTTGGGTTTTTTTTGTTTTTTTTTAACTTACCTAACTTTTGTCTCCACATCTTCTGGATTTTTACATGAGTTTGGGTAAAAAGAACTAAAGAGTTATATTTTTCCCTTTTAGTGTTAAAGAATGTCTCTTATCTTAAGGAACAATGAGGCAAGAACAGATACAAGATCAAACAGATCTGGACTGATCACAAATATATTTGGGCTGGAAATTAGCAGAAGGTCCTGAACAAGCCACCCAGTGAGCTTCTTAAGTCCTCCAAGAGAAAAAGATGTGAAAAAAGTGATATGGCAGGAAGGTAAGAGACAGTTGCCTGTGATGGCCTCAGTGAACCCCTGACCATCCTTTTGAGCCTGCTGAGCCTGGAACAGAGAAGTGTCATGAAGGCAACATCCCCGGCATACCACTGGATACAGAGTAGACCCTGGCACCTCTCTGTGCCATGCACTGGAGGCAGGCTCATAACAGACCCTGGAGCCAGACTTGGGATTTTTCCTATTTCTTCTTTCCTATATCTTTTGCATTGTCTAAGTGAAGCAGTGAATCATGATTCATTAGCTCCTGACCAGAATGCAAAGTCTGGGTCTGGCAGCAATAAAAATGGATGATGAAAGAACCATAATTTGGTTGAGACACTCCCTTCCATGCTGTAGCTGCATGGTCCTGGGGCTGCAATGTCGCACTGCTTCCCAGGAACACAGTGCAGCTCAGCAAGGTGCCATGGCCAGAGGCTTAGACACGTTAGCATGGCAGAACCTGACAGTGAATGAACATGGCATCTTACAAAGAATTTTAGCACACTTGAAAAAAATATTGCTTTAAGTCTTTAATGCCCATCACCAAAACACAGCTGCTCTGGGGTGAAACACTGCAGCCATTGAACAATTCATGCAATTCTAAAAAAGGATAAGGAGAGTTATAGTAACCATGAGTACAGTTTGATTCAGGACACAACTGCTGAGATGTCTGTGCAGGCGGCAACTCCACAGACTCTTGGGACACAGGAGCATGATATGGACTAAGCAGCATTTGCAAGTCACACTATGAATGATTCTTGAGACAAGAATTCTTAGAATTATAGAATCATAGAATTGTCAGGGTTGGAAGGGACCTTAAAGATCATCTAGTTCCACCCCACCTGGCATGGGCAGGGACACCTCCCACTAGATCAGGTTGCTCGGAGCTCCATCCAGCTTGGCCTTAAAAACTTCCAGGGACAGGGCTTCCACCACCTCTCTGAGCAACCTGTTCCAGTGTCTCACCAACCTCATGGTAAAGAACTTCTTCCTGATGCCTAATCTGAGTCTACCCACTTATAGTTTTGATCCATTCCCTCTAGTCCTAACACTACCCAACATCCTAAAAAGTCCCTCACCAGCTTTCTTGTTGGCCCCCTTAAGATACTGGAAGGCCACAATAAGGTCTCCTCGGAACCTTCTCTTTTCCAGAATGAACAACCCCGACTCTCTCAGTCTGTCCTCACAGGAGAGGTGCTCCAGCCCTCTGATCATCCTCGTGACCCTTCTTTGGACATGTTTCAGCATGTCCATATCTTTCCTGTAATAGGGGCTCCAGAAGTGTACGCAGTACTCCAGGTGGGATCTCACGAGACTGGTGTAGAGGGGGAGAATCACTTCCCTTGACCTGCTGACCCGCTTCTCTTGATGCAGCTCAGGACATGACTGACTTTCTGGGCTGCAAGTGTACACTGGCAGCTCATGTAGAGCTTCTCATCCACCAGTACCCCCAAGTCCTTTTCTTCAGGGCTGCTCTCGAGCCAGTCACTGCCCAGCCTATATCGGTGCCTGGAATTGCCCCGACCCAGATGCAGGTCCTTGCACTTCATGAGATTAGCATAGGCCCACATTTCCAGCCTGTCAAGGTCCCTCTGGATGGTTTCCCTACCCTCCAGCGAGTCAACTGCCCCACACAGCTTGGTGTTGTCGGCAAACTTGCTGAGGGTACACTCAATGCCACTGTCTATGTCTCTGACAAAGATGTTAAACAAGACTGGTCCCAGTACTGATCCTTGAGTGACTCCACTTGTCACTGGTCTCCACTTGGATACAGACCCATTGACAGCCACTCTTTGGGTGCAGCCATCAAGCCAGTTCTTTATCTACCAAACTGTCCATCCATCAAACCCATATTTTATCAGCTTAGAGACTAGGATGATGTGTGGGACAGTGTCAAAGGCTTTGCTCAGGTCCAGGTAAATGACGTCGGTTACTCTTCCTTTGTCTATTAATGTTGCGGCCTTCTCATAGAAGCCCACCCAGGTTTGTCAGGCATGATTTGCCCTTGGTGAAGCCATGTTGATTGTACCAAATCACATCTTCATTATTCTTCTACCTCAGCATTGCCTCCAGGAGGATCTGTTCCATGATCTTACCAGGAACAGAGGTGAGACTGACTGGCCTATAGTTTCCAGGTTCATCCTTCGTTCATTTTTTGAAAATGGGGTTTATATTTCCTTTTCCTCATGTAGGAACATAATCTGTGTATGTAAGAAGGTCTAGAAGATTTCTTCTCATCTAGTCTTTCTCTCTCCTCTCTCCCTTCTCCCTACTATCATTTCTTTCCTGTTTTGCAAAGAGCTCCTTTCTTCAGTGTAACATGGATTGCAGGGAAGAAAAGCAGAGCAGCATGGCTGCAGGCTAGTGAGTACCATATGGGCTGAGATGTGATCTGGGCCATGGTGGTAGCTGCCAGGACTCATCCTTTCCTCTCCATCGTCTCCCCATGCCTGTGCAATAAGAAGCAGAGAGACAGCAGGGCAGATGATGGCATGGAGCTGCATCAATGCTTAGGGCAAAATGTTCATTTTCTGGGGAGGTCAGGCTGTTGACCTGGTCAAGGCTGAGCTGTAAGCAGATGAACTGCAGGGTGGAGTGGAAAGAGGGGAATTACCTAGGAAGAGAATACAAAAGCTGGGTTACACAGGAACCCCTGGATACTTATCAGGTGTTGGAGGGGCTCAGGCTGGGGCTTCAGGCAGGGCCTTCTTGGTGGAAAGTGGAGAACAAAATTAACAACACCATGGACAGTTTTTCTGATAAAAGGGGTATGATAGTTGCTTTCAGGAGGGAACTTGGAAGCAGAGGTCAATATTCTCTGGGAAAGAGGGTCTGCAAACTGGGTGTCAGCATGCTGGGGAAGTAGGAGAAGGGCCTATGGAAAAGGCAAGAAAAGGTGCTCCTCCTTGGACACGGCTCCATGGTGCTCAGCTCATCAGACCCAGCAACTCTTTAGGTGCCTGAGAAAGCACTGCAACCACAACAAGTCTCTTTGAGGTTGCTGTAGATGACACAAGTCAAGCCTGCTGCCTGGTAAGCAACATGAAACCTACAAACACAGCATTAAGCCAGATCTGGAGCTATACAAATATATTAACTGCACGCTGCATGACCTCAGCCATCCATCCCAGACCTCTGCAGAAGTGCCTACCCAACAGTGAAGGCAGGGTAAAGAGATGTGCAGCCAGAAAGCTTTGGTTCTACCCCTTGACTTGCACTGCCATGGGAAGCTGCCTAAACATTTAGAGTGTCCCAGCTTAAGACTACCAGAAGAAACTGTTCATATTCACAGATAGTCCCTGAAGTTGGGCAGAGAGAAACCATTCTTTGAAATATTTGACTTTTTCAAAACTGGGTTTTGTTTTCTCATCAGGGAAGAAAGAGTTATCTACTGACAGATCCATCAACAAATGTTTGCAATACTGAGACAGGAAATAGGACAATGGCTTGCATCCCCCAGCTCCCAGTCCTGCCCAGCAAGCTGTCAAGGCTGCTTCCACCCGGCAGTGGGAAATCAGGGAAGCAGAGCCCAAATCATTGTTAGTCAGGGTCCCAGAGGCTTTCCAGCTCATGGCAATGCCAGGGAGTAACATAAGCTGTGGCTCCTTCCTCAGAGGTCTTTTTGCCCCAGAGCTTCAGTTTGTCTCCATCTGGTACAGTGGATATGCCAGTTGGCCTCCCTGTACTAGTGTGGCCTGGTTAGTCCATGGCTGTGCAGCATGTGGACAGCTACACACACCCAGGCCTGAAACTCTGGAACCAGCTTCAGCAAAGGAGGGGGAACGACCAGGTGAGATGGATCACTCTCCCTGCACCCCCAGATGTCCCCTTCCACACATTACTTAGAGACCAGTTGTCCCCTGGTTCCTGGCACTCCTGGCACACCATGGTCTAGGTGTGGAGTTAGATGTCATCACATACTGCCTTCTTTGTCCAGCTCTGCCACCTGCATGTCAGAGATGGATCAGCCCGTGGGATGACATGCTTCCACATGCACTCTGTAGGTTTCTTAAGTATGACCACCATTCAATGTCATCTCCTGTCTTTCTGCTGGAGGCAGAAACTTTGCCTGCCCTTGGGGCCAGGGACCAGGTAACTCTGATGCTGTACCACAAAGTCCTCCAAAGAGTTATTAGTCACTCCATGTTTATGGATCTGAGGACTTTGCAACTTCCATGTCCCATCTGCCATTGCAGAAATTCCAGCAGGTAAGAAAATGGGTTCTGGAGAGCCGAAAGGCTCTGGCAGCATCTACAGTGAGGATAGATGTGACGGTTTGGAGCAAATGGCATCTCTTCAGGGAATATTGAATAAAGCCCAGTCCTGGGAGCACTCAGGGAGGCTCAGTGAAGATGCAGCCACCAGCCCAGGAGGGCTCTGCCATGGGCTCATACTTCCAGGGTCAAAGCAAATGCTGTGACATCATGTTCCCCCTGCAGCATCACAACATGACAACTAAAGCTTCACATCTGCAACATCAGCACTGTTGAGATGAGGGCAGGAGGCAGCCTGCAGGCATCACCATCAGAACACCCTATCATCTTAAATAGGTGCAGGCAGAAACTTCTCTTGCCCAAAAGGAGCTGCTAACAGCTTTCTGACAACATCTGCTTCCTCCACACCCTCCTGAGGGATCATTCACCCTCCTGTTAGGAGGGCAGGGCAGTGCCCAGAGGTCTTAGTTGTTTTACTGCAGCATAACCACGGCACATGGCTGTGCGCAGGGGACTTCATTCAGCAATGTCACCTCTGGGAATGTCCTGGGAGTGCCAAGGGGGAGCAGTGATGTGGCAGGGCCTGGGATCTCTTATGGAGAGCAGCAGCCATCTGCAGGGAAAACTGCTGTGGAAGAGCTATCTCAAGTGAATGCCAACAGCTTCAGAAAAACCCCAAACCAAACTCACAGGAAGTCCTGAATACTTCCCTTCTCACTTTTTTTTTTTCCCCTGCAGAAACCATTCCAGGGAACTGTGCCTGCTCAAGAGCCTCTGCTCACTCTGCAGCAGCAGATATGGTTTGCAGGGAAGGTATCAAATGGTGGCTTCCTGGAGAGCAGAAAGTCTACTCTGCATGGACAAAGCCATAAGGGCCCATTGCAGCAAATATTGAGCATCCAGTCCAGAGTCTGGGATGCAGGAGAAAGGTATCACCACTTCCTGAAGGGAATCATAAAGCATCATTTCCACTGATATCTGCTTTGGTCTGAAGTCCCTGAAGATATGAACCTGCTCCTGTGAAGGGATCCTGAGGTCACAGTTTCTAACAAAACTCAACTCTTTCTGCCTTTCTGAAATGGAGCTCAATGAGGGTTTGGAATACAAAATGTTTGTTTGGTAAGGCTGCTTGTTGAAGCAAGACTCTGTCCCAAGGGTGTGAATGAAGACACTAAGGACTCTTTCAGAGCATGTCATGCAGTAACAAAGCAGCCCTGTGTCAGGCTCTTCTAACTCTACACAGCATTTCATGGGGCTCAGAACAACCCTTTTGCATCAAGACAAACTCTTATCGGGCTCAGGGGAGACTTCACCATGGAAGAAGGCGTTTCCATGCAAGAACATCTTCCCATGTAGATCACATTCCATTAGAGCTCATATAAGTGTCACAACACAGACCCACATCCCTGCTTTCACAGAGGGTCACTTTTGGGCACCTGACATTTATTTTCTCGTCTTTGTTAATATGAGCTCCTCGCTGCTCAAAGCCATGCTGCTAACCACCAGCCCTGCACAGCACATTGCACACCAGCTCGTCTCCTCATCACAGTGACAAGATATCCAGAGAAAACCCAAACCTTGTTTCTAACTGCTCTGCAAAGGGGTGCAGTGCCACCAGAAGCTGAATGTGTGTGGGACCCACTGCCAGGGGCCAGAAGCCACCAGCTGAGTTGGGTGGTCTCCGTTTAGTCATTTGTGCTGCTGTTTTCAACAGACCAGGGTTGGAGAATCAGCTCCCTGATGAGCTCTGCATTTCAGAGTCCTGTAGCAATTCCCACCAGTCCACCACAGTCTTGTCCTATTTCTGCCTGTCTCCCTCTAGTCATTTGTGAATTAAAACCCTTTTTCACACTTTAAACACTGCAGTCCAGAGAGTTGCATCTCCTGATTGCCATAGCCAAGGTAGGTTCTGCTCACAAACAACTGTCCACCACCCCACAAACCCTCTCCTCCCCTCCTCCACACCCCTGACAGCTTCTCTGCCCTGTTTCAGGGGTAGAGGAAGGACAGCTTATGTAGAGCACAAAGACATCAATATTTCAAAGTTCCTAATGCAATCTCATCATGAACTCTCTCTGATGTTCTATTGTGAATCCCTCTTGCAAGATGAATCATTAGCCAGGAAACCAGACAGGACTCTGCAGGGTTCAGACTGGCAGCGGAGACCAGTGACACCACTTGGTCCCCATCAGGAAATCAGTATTACTGCAAATTGCTGTTGTCTATTAAAATCTCTTTCTCTAGACTGTGGACTTCGCAGAGCCTTGGGACCAGTACTGCCCCTGTTTCCTTTGTACCAGATCCCTTTATAAGTGCAGCACTGGACAGTCCCACAGACACCCTTCATGGTCTATTCACATAATTTCCTCAGTTTATACACCATGTTGTCCATGATATTCATGTCCCTTCCCACACAATAGTTATGAGGCTGCTGTCTTTGATGCACCTGACCTGCATATATCTTATCATCTGCCACTGAGACACACAACTCTTATCACTGATGCATATGTTTGGCCCTTGATGCTTCTCCAGACATATTCTGATCAGATCACAAAATGATCTGATATCTTCTTGCTTCCCTTCCACACTACTTTTACACTGAATATGCTTAGGAAGGTGTCTCTGCCTTTGCACAGTTAAAGCTGAAGACAGACAAAGCTGAGAAACAGAGACCTGCATTTCTAGCCAAGATACCTTCAGGATGGAGGGACAAAATGTTCTTACAGCTTTGTCATTTGTAGATAAATTACAAGTTAGGTCCTGCTTAGATGGCAACAGATAACTGTGTTTCCAGAAGAAGGTGGATGATGAGTAACTTGTTCTGTGAATACTGGAGACAGGGTAATTAAACCGCTCCGCTGGGCATAGCCAAAGCCCACCTCCCAGATTCTGAAAGCAACCAGAAGATTCTGCCCAGCATGGACCAGGAGGTCCACACTGGACCTAACCACTGGGTATAAACAGACAGGAAACAGGCAGCCCTTCATTGAGTGGGTCCCCACATACTCAAGGAGTAGGTGCACAGCTATTTCCCCATTACAATCTTAATTTTGTTGCCATTTCTGTACTTTTTTTTCTTTCTTTTTTTTTTTTTTTTTTCTGGATATGTCACATTCTAAAAAGTAAAGGATGACACCAGCTGCATCTCAGGACTCTGTGGCCCAAGACTGCTTATTTTTTCTTACATGTATGAGCAAATGGAGACTGATTTCTGAGGCATGCAGTCAATGTGGCAGAACTCAGCCAGATATTATGTCTGTTTATAAAAGTGAGCTGTTGCTCAGGCCTGGGTTGCTCTCCCTTCCTCCTTGTCCTCTTATTTACTTGGATCTCTAGAACTGTACTTTCAAAGAACAGATCGATTGGTCCCTGCTAAACTTCCCTGCAGCCTCAATACTGCCATGGTGGGAAATGCAGAGGTGAGAGCGATGCAATGTGAGGGCAATCCCAGCACTCCTACCAACCAGGTTTGCAATCAGTGATCGGGGACTCATTCCCTGAGGACAACAAGCATCAGAGATAATTTCATGCTCTTGCTGTCAGCTGCCTTGCACAATTTATCTTCTCATTCCCTCTTTAACAGCATTGCTAGTCACTGACTGATCAAGGAAAATAACTCTTGTGATGGAAACATTGACTTTAGAAATAAAGCAATAAATAGTATTACGTTGCAGCAATAGATATTCTAAGTTTCTGTGGTCACTGCCCAGAACAGATTGGGAAGGTGGAGGACAACTGGTTCCTAGTGTCCAGTCAGTTGCTGGTATTCAAAGGTATTTCTCTCTGGCTTGTATAAAGTCACCATAAGGCAAGTGGCTCATAGGAGCTAAAGCTGCTTGTCTGGAGAGAACAGAGCTCAGTATCAGGCATCATTTGCATACCATAGACTGCCATTTTATAGCTGATATTTTTTACAGGATTCTGATCTTTTGGGTACTCCCTAGATGCCCTGTTGCTCTCTAAATGGGGTCAGAGTCCCCACTGTGAACTCCAAGGAAGAAGTGAGAAGAAATGATAAGGGAAGAACATCACATACTAATGACTTGCAGAAAGAAGCAAGCACGTAACTCATGCTGTGTGAGGAAACACCACTCTAGATGGGACAGCTTCCCCCACATCCATCTACAGCCATGGCATCCATCTGCAAATGTGTAATGATGGAGGGAGTTTACTGGTTTGCTTTCTTGGTTGATTCTGCTGCTGTCCTTACTCTGCCTCTTAGTTTCTTGTCTGTATAAATCTCCAGCTTTCCTGGAACCCAGAGAAGCTCCTGCAAATTCTGTTCTGAGCAATGTTCTAGCGTATTATGGTAGCTGTGGCTGTAGTTCTGGATTTTTATGAGGACCTCCTGTTTGGACTCCTCCAATGGAGCACTGCTTTCTCCCTCTTACTGAGCAAGAGTTTGTATCACAGGAGTCCATGTCTATATGACTGGCAAGGAAAAAGAAATGCTTCGATTCTGAAGGCACTCTGTTTTCAGAAGAAGCTTTATCATTTTCCTTGGGCAGCAGACACTCTTTATGGTAAATTATACTTCTCTCTGAATTCAAATTTCAACAAAAATAGTTTTACAAATATTTCAAACAGATCAGTTAATGTCCAAGCCACTGGAACTGTAAAGGCTTAAGGACACACATGTTTCCAGGTGTGGGGTGTAGGCCACCGGCTCACTGAGTTGCTGTCTTCTCTCTAAGGTCACAAATTCTCTCAGCACAGCTAAGCCAAGCTACTTGCAAGGAACAATAGAAAGGAAAATGGCCAGCAGCCTATCTTTGAGCTTCCGACTCAATTACCACCAATATTTACGATATTTAATGCTGAAATTAAAGCTCCTCACTTAATCTCCTTACTGTCCTGGAGAACATGTAGAGTATGGTTACTGGTTGGACTCAGTGGTCTTGAAGGTCTTCTCTAACCTTGATATTTCTATCATTCTATCATTCTATCTTGTCAGGAACTAGCAGACTTGTCTGAGAAACACATCATATCTAGTGATGTGATAACTGAGTTGCTGACTCATGATCAGTTGGCAATCTATGCTGCAACAGGAATGCCTCAGGGCCCATGCAACCAGCAAGGTCCCTGTGAGGAGAGTTAGGAACAATTCTTCCCAAGTGCTCATAAAGACCTGTCCCAGAGGCAGCTGTGGGTTGGTCTCTGAAACTCTACTCAGTGGCAACATGTGATATGTGAGCACTGGAGTTTCACCTGCTGTGCCAATGATGTTTTATATCAGCAGCACTGTCACTAAGAAGATAGATACCAAGAACCTAGACATTTCTTTTTTTCAGGAGGGTGGTCATCTGTGGAATGTGACATTCATTGCTTTGTGAAGTGGAACAGGGATTAGTTGCTACCTTTGCATGATAGTGCAAAGAGCAACCAGTCAATACCAAGGCCCATCATGCTAAGGACTGTGTAATAACAACCTTCCATTCTGAACAGGTAGGTAAGACAGATGATAGGTAGTTTAGCAGCGAGCACATGAACAGCCCAGAAAACGTTTATGAGTCATGAGTCCAGCAGGTGCTTTACTAGGTCAACAACTTTGCTACAGCAGGGTGAGCTCAAGAAGCATTCTTGTCAGGAAGGCGAAGCCCAGATGTTATATTGCCACATCTCTGAAAAGGGCATTGTCTCAGTCCCTCCAAATTCCATTTTGTTCTAGGAAAAAAAAAATCCTCAAAAAGGTATAGACACATCATCAAAAAAAGAAGCTGTTGGCATAGGAGTTCCCCTAGCTCCACTTGGTCCCAGCTTCTCGAGCTTGTTTTGCTACATTTCTTTCCACATGTTCCCCACACACTGGTGTGTTTCAGTCCCTGAAGCAAGATGGGCGCTGTCACAATTCATTACAGCATGTGCATCTCCCATCCTCCCTGTATCCCTCACAGGGCTGTTGACACTGCTTGTCACTCTACAGGAGTTTATTCAGGCAGACCCTTTGGATTTCCCTGCACTGTGCTGATGTACAGCTGTCGAAGGTGGTAGATGGAGAGCCTGAGGGTGTTCACTGGAGTGGAAAAGGTTGGTGTGGTGAAAAATGTCTCTACCTCCCCCAGATGGCTGTGGCAATGGCTAAGGGCTGATCCAAATGTATTCATTGTCTCCACTGGTTTCACACTCCATACCTAGTCCCTACAAAGAAGTCTGCAATGGAAGAAGAGCTTGTCACCTTGGCATGGCCTCAGATTCTGGAAGGGTTGAATGTGGAATGGGCAAAGGTCTCCTCTATCCAGTCTGTGAGAAGTTATCCCAGGCTCAATTTCTCTGAAGTGTATCATGGCTGCTTTCACCCCATCTGAGAGGTAAGCAACACCCAGCAGGGTTGGCAGGCAATGCCCCCATGCACTGCTTACTTCACAGCAAGGGTAGAGCCTCCATATCTGGCTCAGGAGGCCACCCCTGAAACAAGGAGGCCATGGAGAGCCACCATCCCCAAACTGAACCATTGCTCTTTGAGACAGAACCATGACCAGTCTCCTCTTCACCTCAGCGTTCTTAAAAACACTGTCTGCAGGGCTCAATGATAGATTCTGATGGAGGGTCTGGGGTGTCCTTCCAAACCTGGTGACCCAGTTCAGCATGGTGCCAAAGCACCAGTGTGGGCTCTAGGTCTGAATCTTTAGCCAGCACCTCCAGCATGATCTTGCCTAATAATTCTGCATAAACAAACAATCACTTAAAACGTCAGGGAAAATAATCTCACCCATAATCACTGATTAGAAATGTTTGCTTATGGCTGGATATTTATAGCCTACAAGAGGTAAATGTCACCCTCATTGACTGCATTGCATGGGAGATATTGTTTAATTAGCAATCACAGCCTCTGGGTTGCTGCTATTTGGAATGGGAGACGAGCACTGCTGTACTTTATTTACCCTTCCTTCTTCTCTTCCTGTTCAGAAATGGGATGTGGCATTTCTTATCTGCAGTTGCTGTCAGGCCCACAGAGCAATCAGGGCAGTATTTGGAGATGCCCACCTCCATATCTGCTTACACACATAACAATAACAGCCATCTTGCTCAGTCTCTGGCTGTGATTTACACTGCATTTTGTGACCACTGTGCTGAAGCCCTCAAGTTGCTCAGCCACAGCACTCCAGCAATGTTGCCCTTCCTAAAGACATTTTGGCAAGAAGGTGGAAGATATAAGAACAGTAAGTTCATACTCATGGAAATGTCTCAACCATCCCAAATTTGGAGTAGACTTAAAGTTCCTTAAGGAAGTCTAGACTAAACCACCTGAGACTAGTGGTTAAACTAGACCACAGAGAATGAGCTGGAGCAACCCTAGCTTGAAGGACACCATTGTGAACTGGGCTCTGCAACCCCATGCTAATGAAAGGAGTAAGAGGACAGAGAGTATGGCTTAAAGCTAGTGACAAAAGCAGAGGTACCTGAGCTTCTCACATCTAGAAGGTTTAACAAAATCTACAATATTGAGTATGAAGGACTTTTGAAGTGTCAGGATAATCTCACTCTGCTAAGAGAACAGGTAAGCAGCTGCACTTTGCACTTCAGCCTTGGGTGGGATCAGCAATGACCAGAACATGCTTATGAGCCTTTTTTCCAGCATTCCAGATTTGCTGTCCTTAATGTTTGTTGAACACACTGAAATTTACTCAAATCCCCCAGCAGCCTTTAAAGAAGACACAGCCTGCGATTCTCTGCACTGCAGACAGCGAGTTTGTACATGCTCTGACACACCGAACTCCGGAGCAACAATCTGTCAGGAGGAGTCTGATCCACTCTCACTTAGACTACGGCAGGGCTGAGTTTCTTGCTTCTGTTGGCACTGCTTGGACACTGTATTGTGGAAAAGCAAAAAAAGATACTCAGAAGCTCCTAAAAACCCTGACTATTTCTCCCTGATTTGTCTAGAGGAGCCAAACATCATGTCTTCCTATGCTTCTTCTGCCAAGACTGGAAATTAGTGACAGAGGTGTCCTCACAGAATCCTTATCACTGGCACAATACCTCATACCAGCTAGGCCCAGGAAGGACACAATATGTGGCAATGATCAATGGGAAGTTCATGCCATTTTCTTAGCCATCAGGACAAGAGTGATCTGAACTTGGCACAAAGGAGACCATTCAGGCTGCTCTGCTCATGTTCTGGAAGAGTAGTGAGCTGATTTGTAGAGGTGCACAAGGGCCTTCTGTTGGTAGACAGGTTCACAAGGCAAGAACACATCTGTGCAGAACAAAGCAGCTGAACCACTAACATCACCGTGTTGCAAATTTGCAAAATCCAGGCTAACCTGGGTTTCCTGTGGTGCAGAGGCACCGCCTCACCACTCCTGCCTACAAAGGACCTCGCTGATGTGGGGAGGGGAGGACCCCAGAGCCTGGAGGAGCTCAGAGCTACTCCATCTGACAAGGTGTTGTACAGGCAGTGCGCCAGCCACACTGACACTGTTTCTGTGGTACATCGCAGGGCTGCACAAGTGGGATGCGGAGACCTTATATTTAGGTTCTGCATTGCAAGTGCAGCCCTTTGGTTGTGCATTACCCTCTGGGAAACAACCAACACAGCAACAACCAAACACAACCAACTTCTTGTGTCTGACCAGTGTTCACACCTTCTTAGGTAGCTGTTTTCAGTGTAACTTTGGTCACTGCCTCAGTCACCACCCAGGAGACTGAGAGGGATGTATCTGAAATTATTTACAATGGACAGAGACTTACTAGTCAGTTTTATGAGGCTGTAAGCCCTCCAGCAACTTTCTTAGCTAACATACACTCTCCTATCACACAGAACAGCTTTTCTCTGCTCAGATCAGGCCCTGACATGGCTTCTCAAAGTTAATCTGCCCTCCAACTGACTGTGCTCACCCAGACCAAAACATCTAGGGAAAATTACTGTTTCCTTTCTAGCAGTCAGACTTGGTGCTGTAGTGAGTGCATGGAGTTCTCTGTGGGATGGAAGTCCCAGGCCCTTTGTGGCAGGCAGAAACCTTACACATTAATGTCTACCATAAATTTTGTAAAGAATGGCCTGAAATTAATTTATTTCACAGACAGTTGACTTCTAACAATGTGCTTGGCAAAGATAGGCAAAGAAGAAACGACTGCATTTTCCCCATTGCTTGTAAGTCTGGATATTTACTTGTGCAGGATTCACCTCCCCTAACTTTAGCCATCTGGAAGTCAGGCAAGTTGCCTGAGTGCTGAGTTCTCAAAGGAGATGGAAGTTCATATTTCTGACAGCACTTTGAAGAGTCAGGATGAAGAGTGTCTGTCACAGGCCTGTGGTAAAGAAGCAAGAGAAGTCTTTTTTTAGTCTCACCTTCCCAGCTGCTTCACACTCTCCACCTCTGCAGCCTGGAATATGAGGACTACAACTGCACCTGATTTACACCACATAGCTACTCCTTTGCCAGACTGCAGAGTATCAGAGAAAGTAATTCTGCCTTTCTTAGCAGAAAAGGTCCATTACAACCTTGCATCTATAGAACAACATTATTTTAGTTCATGCCTTTGCTGTACTAATCCTGGACAGAGGTCATTTATTAACCACACTGACTGCCCAATTCCTTCACTAATGCTCCACATCCAGACTGAGTAAAAGGTCTTACAGCAAAGATCAGGCGATGTAAGTCTACTTCAGGGTTTTTAGGATGTAAGTCTACTGCCAGGATGGTGAGAGGATATTCTTCAACAGACAGCAATTCCTAGGGAGCCCATGGGCTGCAAGGAAAGCCGAGCTGTCTGTTTTAGTGTCTGAACTAATATCTATAGTCTTGGATCTTGACAAAAATGTTCCAAGTGCATGACTAAAGCGGGAGACACATCCCCACCACACAAAGGGGACAGGACTCTGGGTAAGCAGAGACACAGGCTTATAAGCAAGAGATTCCACAGGATTAGAGAGGGGATGTTTAGGGGAGGCTGTGGGGGAAACAAGGAAGCTAACATTTGCATTGGACCAGTGAAGTATTCATCTGGGCAGGATAACCATGCTAGTATGGGGAGGGTTCAGCTTGAATCAGGCACTCAGAAAGTTTCTTGGTCTGAGGAAGGCTTGAGGCAAAGGGAAATTATGCAGAGGAAAGGGGCATGATTAGAAAGTCAACACATATAATACAAATGGGGGTTGCAGAGCAGGGCGTAAGCAAGGGTTGTGCACACATGGGTTTGCAAGGGGAAAGAAGGACTCAGCTGTGCTGGTGGAGGCTCAGGTGATGGGGCTGTGCTGGCAGGAGGGGTGCAGAGATTACAAAGGCATGGTACAAAAAGGTGATACTTCCCATTAGTGGAGCAGGAGGTCAACCAAAGTTTTGGACAGAGATGAGAGTTGGCATTGACCTGGTCAGACAGGGAGGAGGTTGCTATTTTGTGGCATGGGGACAGGGTAACAGGAGTTCACAAGTGGCAGGTGAGTAATAGGGGAAACTGCAGGTTGTGGGGCAGTTACAGTGATGGGAAGGGGCTTACAGCCTTATGGGTGTGTGGGAGCTGCAAAAGCATTAGGTCTGCGTCAAATTAACCAGGTCACTGAAACAATTAGGAGGTGCTGGGGTATGTTAGAATGGAAGTAATGCATTTGTTCATCCCATGCACAGTGTTAGAGACTGGAAAACTGGAAAACCACAGTCTTGTGAGTTACTGAGGAAAAGAGGTCAGAGTAGCAGCTGGACTTCAGGGGTCCAAGAAAATGCAAGTAACTGCAAAGAAGGTGACAGGGCATGGAGATAGCTGGTTCTCTGTTGCAGGGCCCGGCTGAACCAACACTGGGAGAAGATGAGTAGAAGGCTCCTCATTGTCAGGTGTGGCTAGAGGAGCTGAGGACCTGAATGCACCATCCATCCTGGATGTTCTTTGTTCTCATATTTTCTTAGCCTCACCTGCTAGCTGATGCTCATGGGCTTGATGGACCTTTGGGCAGACCTGGGGTGGCCATCACTTGTGCCAGCCCTTCAACCGGATCACTGCTAGTGGTTTAACATCTGAGAATGAAAGCAGAAGAGTGAGAGAAGAGCTGAGCTACCCAGAAGCAAGACTTGGGGAAGGGATAGTGGGTCAACAACGAAGATACACACAGACATATGTAATCTGCTCCAGCGGGGTTGAGGGCTTTGCTTAGCTTGATAGCCTTTCTGTCCCCTGAGGAAAGACTCACTTATTTTTTGATACAGAAAATCAATTACAGCCTATCAGAACAATGCAGATCAAGACACCTGTATCCCACATTAGGATGTGTCAAACATGTCTGATACTGTGGAGAGAGCTGTGGGTGATTTTGGGTGTAACAGACAAATCCATGTCCAGAGGTGCTTTTCGGAGGATTCATGGTGAGAATCAGCACATAACTGTGCAACAGATGCCCTGAGAGGTGGAGCACCAGAGAAGTTAGAACTAGAAGCTACCTGAAGCTTTTGAGTGACACATCCCTAAGCACCAGAGTGCCACTTCTCTCTATTTATTAATGCATTTGGGTGTCTCTAGGCAGACAACAGTTGCTTTGTATCTCTTAAACATGCTCTGTTAACTGGCATCACATTTCATCACTCCTCTGGCAACATCCAGAAACACCTCTATAATTTATTGTCATTAGTTTTATTCGTAACCATCACAGAGGTCAGGGGGAGAAGAGCGCTTCATCCATCTCACCACTAACCATGACGGAATAATAGCTTTTCAAACAGCTGGTGTTAAATAGATATGAAAAGATAATGAATAATGAGGAATAAGGGAACAGACCTTTTTTGAACAAGAGGCTGTTTCAGCATCATGACACTTGGAAGTTGGGTGAAATGAACCCTGACTTCCAAGACTGTGCTTTCTGACACCTCTGATGCAGACATCTACCTCTGAGCTGGTTCATCCAGACTCCCTTTACAGGTAGGAGGAGAAAAGGGAAGTATTTCTTTCAGAGGTGTGTGTTGAATTGTACCTTAGAAATGTGTTTCTTTCTGGTGACTCCAAAGAGTCTCTGAAGTGATTGTCTTAGGTGTTGATATCTGCATGTGGCCTTATGCTTCCTATACAGGCAACCTGTATCTAATGGCTTTTGGTGAACGAATGAAAATGAATGGAAATTGGTTTTGAACACTCTCCCAGTTGGTTTGCTGCTCCAGATGACTCTGTCTAACATGCAAACAGGCCCTGCAGAGCTCTCTTTCTGACACAGGGACTGCAGAGTTTACTGTAGACATCTCTCCAGATCATGGATGAAGTCTTTTTGTACATAAAACAGACCTCAAATGGGGAAATATGTGACCAGATGGCACCCTAAGATGTAGTCAGGATGCAGATGGATTTACATCCAGACTGAACAGCTGAGCATCATGTCCAGGACACATTGCTAAAATGATTCAACTGTGGTCCAAGTCAGAATGAAAATCCTAAACATGTAACATGTGAAAAAAACCTGGAATTTAAATCAGATGCAAAATTTCAGAGAGTGTTGTGTTTTTGTTTTTGTTTTTTTTTCCCAGTATAAAGGCTGGTAGAACAGAAGATGATAAAGGACACTCAGTTGTATAGATTTTAAGAGATATTTAGGATTAAATATTTCAAACAAATATGTGTTGTTGTTGTTTTTTTTTCCAGAAGGCAAAGAGAAAGGATGAGGAGGGAGGAAGAAAAGCAAGCTGTTCCTACAGAGAGCAAACACTTGCTCTTCTGGATTTGAAGGGAAAAGAAACATCTTAGGTAATTCCTGCCATGGCTGCAACCCCAAATCTAGCACACCCACAGGCCAGGGTGAAAGAGGAATCTTACACGAAGCTTGTCAGTTTAGTAAATGTAGAATCTGTTTGTTCTGATAGGTTTTCAGCAGAATTATGATTTTTCTTTCCAGGAAATCTGCTTGTATGTCTCTAAGTGAGAGGCAGAAATGATGGCAGCCTAAAGACTGAATAAACTCAAAGTGGCTTGGTTTTGACCAGCCCCAAGAATAGCAGAAATTTGGACCAACAATAATTTCTTTTTTTTTCTACAGAATATAACAAAAAGTGAAGAAAGTGTTTCTGATAGTCTTGATCAAGCAGTGGATATTTCTAAGGTTTATATAGCTCCATGCAACTTTCTCCTTCCAAAACATGATGGTGCTTCAGCTAAAGAGCTGTATCAGAGCCATTCAGCCACATGGGCCACAGCCACCTATAGCAACAAACTTCACCACCTGCCATCCCCCTCCACACTCTGTATCCTGAGCTTGTTGTGTACTATAACTGAAGTCAGTCCTGTCATGCTTTTCAATCCTGAATAAATGTCCAGGAGATGGAGAGTCAGTGTTTCCTGCATGGACAAAACTAATTAACTTGCTGATAAAGTTAAGAATAACTACAGGGAGCTCATTAAGCGAAAAAAAAACCCAAAAAACCAACTAAAACCTCAAGAAGTAGTTCACAAAGCTCAACCTCAAGTTGAGAAATGATGGGCATTTTAGGAAGCCAAACTAAATGTCAAGTGTCCCAGGTTTGTGAAGGATTCCCAGTTCACAAAGAACAGTGCTCACACATACAGATAAGTAAAAGCAATTTCAGTCAAGCATTCACACACACCTCTAATAAACAAAAGCAATGTTATTCAAGCAAACCCAACTAATTACCTAACATCCCTACATACATACCAACCCCAAGGTGGCAGAGAAACTGCTGAGCAGGACGACATGTAACCCAGTGCTCAGGGAGAGGAGTCAGTATGTCCCAATGCCTTCTGCAGGGCATCCCCTGGATCAAGATGTGCATCAGGTCGACCTTCCAAAATATATTCCCTCTCTCCCTGCCAGGCTACTTAAAGATCTCCTGAAGGGGGCATGAAAACTGCTCCAGCATCGGTGCATGCGTGGCCAGTGTGCACAGAGGCTGAATAGTACTTTTCCACCCACAGTGGCTAACAGTGTTCACCCCCCCTTGCTGCGCATGCGTGGGTGCTTGGGGCACCTCTGGTGGTCATTACTTCATTAATCTTCGGCTCCCTCATCCTGTCCTTGAGATATCCTTTTGTTGTTCAGTTCCTGATATTGCTTACCAGACAACAAGGAGCTGGCTAAGACTGGCTGACTGCCTGATTCCCTCATGCACCTGCACTTTCCAGATGTGGGAGCAAGTACTGTGCTCTCCAGTGCAGTGCAACAACAGATAGTGGTGTGCCAGAGGGCCGCAACAGATCAACATGATCCTGTAAGGATACACAATGGAAATGTCCAAAGCAGCAACAAGCAGTTACACCTAAAGAAGGAAACATAGAAACAGAAATGTCTGGGTTGGAAGGGACCTCTAGAGGTCATCTAGTCCAACCCCCATGATGAAAGCAGTGACATCCTCAACTACAGCAGGTTGCTCAGAGCTCTGTCAAGCCCCACCTTGAATGTCTCCAGGGATGGGGCCTCAACCACCAAGCTGGGCAACCTGTTCCAGTGCTCCACCACCCTTGTGGTAAAGGACCTAGACACAAAGAGACTCCTGGGTCACAAAGGCTTCTCCACAAACAGATTCTGCTCCAGTTTTGGGGGGTTTTGTTTTTGTTTTTAGTTTTTTTTTTTTGTATTTTAAAAAAATATTTCTTCCCATTTTGATTTCTCTGGTTCTAAAGATTCTCTGGTTCTTGCCACAATATCCAGATTTTGTCTATATTTACAGTGCTCCTCAACCATTTGTTATTAGCACTTTGCATGTTTTTATTGAGATTTTCAATAAAAATATTAAATAGGATTGACATTAAATATAGCCTTTTAGGAGCACATTAAATCTAGCACTTTAGGAGCTCTGTTAACCTCTTTCCAGCCTGACTCTTCCTTTTAACACAAGCCCTTTGCTGTCTTGTCTTTATACAGTTCCTCCTTTCCCTTATAATTCTTCTGTAATCCCTGGGTTTCGCTAACATCACTAATCAGCTCCTCATGTGACACCACATCGAATGCTGTCTTAAAGTCCACAAAGATCATATCTAGCATGTTTCCTTTGTCTAAAAACTCCATTACCTTATCAGAGAAAGATATTGGATTAGGCTGCCACAATCTCCTTTGGATAAAGCTGTGTTTCATTCTAGCCCATTTCCTACTTACATCCATGCCTTTAATTACTTCTGCCTTCAAACTCTATTTCAACACTTGCAGCAAGCTGAATGTCTTTCAGGCTCCAAATCACATTGTTTGACCTTCCATATCAAGACCACGGTGGATGGCATCTGTTTTGTCCCCAGAAAGGGTACATCTGAATGGGGTGTTGCTGCCTTCTGGGCCATGTGGCTCAGGATCAGAAGGGCAGATCAAACCTCACAGAGGTTTGATGGTGAGGCACAGCTGAAGGAGGTTTCTGTCAGGCAGACTAACAATGAGTGCTGGAAACAGAGTCACAGAAAAACCTCAGATGTGCCACCAACACATGAACCTAAGAAGGTCCCTTAAAGGGACTTTGTAAAGTTTGCCACTTCTTCCAGGCAACTGGACTGAACAGGTCTGATTGAACAGACCTATGTGTCCCAGTTGCTGAGCAAATAAAACCCAGTTTAATTGGTTTGAAAGTTGTTTGTCTGATCCGGCCAACTTCTTTTAAGGAAAATGTCTAAGGAGATCCACCTCAGAGCTGTGAACAAGTAGGGGACCCAACAATAAATTGCCATTCTCCAAGACTGTAACAACTGACCTGATGTGTGAGATTCATGATCCCTGCAGCCTACAGTGTTGCTGCTTGTTTCAGATCCTATAGTGAAATATCTGGTGCTTCCTCAGGTTGTATATTAGCTCCTGGACTATTACTACTGTCTGGTTACACTCTCTCTGTATGTTGTCTTGTGTTCCTACTGTCCATCCTGTTTCTGATATCCTGATCAACATCTGCATGGATTTAATTTAGCATTCCCCTAATTTCACAGTAGCCTCACTTATTGTTTTCTCATCCTCATTTCATTTACATAATCAAAGATCTTTTTTTCTCTTTGGTTTAACATATAACTAACTTTGACACTTGACAGTTCTTCCTTCATCACTTTGCTTCTTGACCTCTAAGATGTACTATTTTGATGATCAATCTCTTTTAGCTTGGTATCCCAAGGAAAAAAAAAAAAAAAAAAAGTTTTTCATTCTCTCCTTCTTCTCCTGCAATAGATTCCAAACCCAATGGCCAATTTCAACCCCACCTGGAAGGATGGTGGACACCCCTCTATTAATTAAGATTCTGTACTTTTTTCTAAAACTTTGAAGCTGAGTAGATGAGAGAGATTCAAATCAGTGTCTCCACAAAGAGAGAGGGAAACATCTCTCAGCCATTAAATATTCCAATTAGCAGCTGCCTTCCTGTCAGTCAGCATCTGCCTCCCAGCCTGCCTTCTCTGCCTGCGAAGGAGCATGTGTTAACCTTTGGGATGTCCACAGCTTGTGCAGAGTCTTGCTGGATGTGGATCATACTAGTGGTATGAAAAAGTTTGTTTAAGGTTTGGAGGTTGGGGTTTCTGTTGTTGGTTTAATTGTTTTTTGGATTTTTTTTTTTTTTTTTGGAGTGCAGGAAACAGAACACACATCCATAAGCAACCACACTTTCCCAGTTGCACCACTTGCAGAACATGTCACTCTCTTTCCCTCCAGGCTCTGGTTATTCCAAATATGCCTTTTCTAAATTCAGTTCCTTGTGGAGCCCTCTTCCCTTGAAAACCTTGCCTGGATACAGACTCCTAATAGTTTAAAACCATTAATTCAATATGTTGCTTCTGAACTGAAGTCCTAGAGCTCTTCAGGCCCAGCTAAATGCTCCCCTGAGTTTGGAAGGGCTTTCCTTTTTTGAACTGAAGAACTTTACCCACAAATCCATCCTTTGTCCTATTATTTAATTTCTGTTAAAGCCTTTTATCATCATTCCACCCAATGACATTCTGCTCAACCTGCTGTTTTTGTTCAGCCTCACAACTCCTCAGTGTAGGTGTTGCCTCTTGCTTATGGAGTGATTATTAGCTAAAGAAAATCATGAGTTATCCTGTCCAAGACACCTGTGAGTTGTTCTGCAAATTATTATCTAGGAAATTTAGATCCCCCCACAATGACAAAATTCTTCCACTAACACTCCATAAATGTTTACTCATTTCCAGACCAAATCCTGTGAGTCTTCAGCTCATTATAAATGCTTTTCCAATAGAACATCTTTTACTAGTTCATACACTAATGCTCCAATTCTTTTATACTAATCCATTTAGGTGCTGACAGACAACTACTATATTCAGGCTCCTGATGGATTGTATTTGTCCTTTCCTTTCTTCAATGCATATCCTTTCACCAAGATTCCTGCTGTCTTTCATTACCAGACTTCCCGTCTCCTGCATACTGTCAGTAGACATGGAGAACACATGAGCTTTTCCCAGCTTTCTCCCCTCACTTTTGCCTCAATCATACCAGCTTTCTCATCAAGTGAAGTCCATAACTTTGAGCAGTATTTTCTTCTGTAATTTCCTTCCACAGAATGAACATCCCAGAACATTTCTCTTAGCACCATCTTTTAATCCTCATTATTTTGTCCTTTTTTCACCGTGTTTCAGGGGATCCTACAAATCCTACAGAAGGTTTTCCTACATCTAGTACATTACTTCTTTCTGTATTTGCTTAGGAATACACCAGTGTCATTTGCCTCAATAAAAAGGGTGATCTGGATACTTATAGTCCCAGATGATTTTCAATGTTGTATTTACATCACATTCCCTTCAACATCATTTCTTCTGGTGTGAGCCCCCCTAGAAGTCCTTAGTAAGGATTCCCAAACCACATAGACTTTTCTACTGTTCTTTGTGTGTTTTCAGTCTTCTCTTGTCCTCTGTTTGAGAAGACTCTTCATTTTCCTATTTATTTTTTCCATATACTCTGCCCCCTATTTTATTTGGACTCCAACTCTTCTTACTTTCTTTGTCCCCTTTAATTTTTAAAGGATGAGGTGTTCCTCTCTGCTCCTCAGTCATTTCATTTACATTTGTGCTGATTTCTTTGTTGCAGAAAATCTATTCCTTACATCTGCATCTTTACCCGCATCTGGCCTCTTCCTCTGCTGCATGGCATCCACATTCTTCTGATCACTTTATTTCTTCAAGTTCTGGCTTTCTTGGACAGTCATTTCTACCCTGTCTGTCATTTCCATGTTAAATTTATAATCTTGTCTGTTTGTTTTCAGCCCTCATCTTTCACCAGCTCAGTATGTATTTGTCCTTGGAGAGCTACCCCTCAAGAGTAATATGTGCTCAGTTTGCTTTTCTAGTGTCTAGCATTCTTCTGAATACTAATATTGTTTTAACCCATCACCATTGCCTTGCTTTTTTTGCTTTAGTCTATGGAATATAAACTTCCTGAAGTTCTCTGAGTGTTTGAATTTCCAAACTTTTTTCCAGTGTCAGACCACCATTTTATCTGGTCCATGGCCAGTGTTCAGTTGTCCATATAATACTTCACTCACATAAATAACACATCCTGGAAACTCACTGACTGATTGATGAGTGGCCCTTTCCCATTAGAGACGACTTCAGCACAAACATCTGGGATTTGGGTCATGGTACAACCTTTTTCATTACATTCAGTACAGACCAAGGTCTAAAAATCAAAGGCAATACACAACAAGGCTGCAACAGTGAGAAAGCTCCCTTAATTTTAGCTTTAACACACACTATAAGCTACAGAAAAAAGATTTAAAACCAGCTTCTAGTACAAGGCATTGTCAAATGCCATGGCAATTCTGGCTTCTGACTACTTCATCTAATTGGATTAGTCTCATTCTGGGAAGCTAATTGTACTTAACTCCAGCAATTAAACTGAAGTCCACTTCTACACCATATGGCAAATGAATTGGGTCTTTCTTCAGTCATCAGATAAAGATATTCTTCCATTGCTTATAGTTTATGAAGGACAGACAGACTGGACCTGGAAGAGTGTAACTTGCACATCAAGTGGAAGGAAATTTGTAGTGCTAAGTTCCTCCCTTCTACAGCCACTCTCTGTGAAGGGCCTTAAAGACTCCCTGACATTCTGGGTCTGCTAACACAGGGACACATAAGAAAAGCATGTTGCACTCAGGAGAGTTAATAGCCTCACCATACAAGTAACTGTCAGATATTTAACCGTTAACAGTGGGCTAATGACATCTTTAGTCTTCGAACAAAGAGAAAATCTGAGTCAAGCCTCACTAATCATTTCATTATCGGTGCACAGATCAGAAGCAGCTCTCTCCACATCCCTGCTGATACACAGCCAGCTACTAGGGAGGCTCAGACACAATGAAATCAGCTCTGTTGTGCTGCTGTGGGATGAACTGGATGTCCCGCAAGAGGTGCCTCAGATTACTGTGATTCTTCGTAGCTGTGGCATCATTTAAACACCTCAGTGCAGCCATCAGCACTATGCAGGCTGGCAGGGAGGCAGCACAGTTTGCACCATTTGCTGCCAGGCTGAAAGAAGGGTTAGGCAACGCAAAGCCAAGAAGTCCATTTATGATATATATTTCCCTAATTTACACCCAGGGTTTTCAGCCTGGGACCTTATGTGGGCAGATGGAAGTGTGCATGGGTCTATTGTGCAGAGGATTTGGTGCTGTGATTAGTGTTGTGGAACTCAGGCCCTGGAGAATTCTGTTGCAAGTAACTAGTTTCCTTTCTTTGCTGTCTTTTTTTTTGTTCGTTTGTTTGGGCTTTTTGTTTTGTTGTTGTTTGGTTTGTTCTGTTTTGTTTATTTGTTTTATTTTGTTTCTTTTTTAGGGGAGGGTTTGTTTGGTTGGTCTGTGTATGTGTTTTTGTTGTTTGTGGGGTTTTTTTTATAAATAGGTGCTAAAATTCCTGAAAGCAGTAAACAGAAGTTGAACTTACGCTGCCTTGCCTTCCCTCAAAGCTTCAAATCCTTGCTAAGGGGTAAGTAACATCAAAGTCTTATGAAATGCCTCTGGCTGATACGAGGTAAGCCCTCAGAGAATGGATCTCACTATTTACTCCAACAGCAAATACTTTCCTGTGTTTGGTGTATTTCAGCAATCAAAGAAAGGTAAGAGATGTGTCGCACCTGCAGCAGGTCTGCAGTTTGTGAAGAATCAAGCAGTTATGCAGATTCAGGAGGGAAGCTGAGGCCCTTGTGATGGAAACTTGTGGGCTGTAATTATTTCCCGATTGGTAATTCGGATGTGTTGCCTTGGAAAGCAGCAGATGGTAATTACTTTCCATTAGATATTTGTATTTACTGTGGAGCTGTTTCAGTCCTTTCAGCATGGGGTGGAGCTGGGGCTCTGCTGAATGGGCTGTCTGACATGCTTACCAGGCATTTGAGCTGTCACAGTGGCTGATACTTGTTGGGGAAATGCATGAATGCTTCCACCAAGGAAGATGGGCAGGGATAGGAGCCACCTCGGTGACTGGGGTTCAGGATGCAGTTCAAGGTTGCATCACTGGGAGGAAGAGCAGAAAATTGCAGTGAAACACGAGAAGGTCAAAGCATGAGAAGCTCCTCTCTGGCTGGGGACACAATTCTAAACTCCGTCTTAGAGAGTTTATTCCTCTTGGTTCCCATATTAACATGCCTTTCCTGTTCTTTGTGCACTATACAGACTTAAATTTTTACCATCCTGGCTACGTGAACCAGTGTGAAATATAGTCCTATTCTATTGCCTCTCTCCTTGTCACGTACATTAGCTACTTGGCACTTTCCAAGCAGTGTTCAGCCCTTTCCTGTGTTCTTGAAGTAGACAGTCTTGCTGTAGAGGCAATACCTTTGCAGAATTTCTGTTGTGAATGTGTAAAAGAAGTCCTTTTGTCCTTAAGGTCCTCTCCCAGTTGGAAGGCTAATGTGACAGAAAAGCATCTCAGAAATCTTCTTACAACACAGACACCCTCTAAAGGAGCTTTACTCGTGGAAGACTGCTTCAAAGACCTGTCAAAGTCTGTTTATAAGGATTTGAAACTCTCTGAAGGGTTCAGCAGGACCTTTCTACCTTTCTCAATCTTAAACAGTGAAATTCAATCAAGATTGATTACATCACAACTTTTAACTTTTCCTGTAAGATGCTTTACTTACCACTTAGCAGCAGATATAAGAATGTCCAGAAAGGGCAGGTCCTAACCTCAGTGTTGTCCAAAATGTTCCTAAAAAAAGGCTTGTATTTTTATAAAACATGTGTCTCTACCTGAATGAATGGTTCTTACTGAGGCCTAAGGATGCTGAAGAGGGCATACAAAAAGTCCAGGCATTTTGAGAGAGGAGACACCATGGGGGAGTAAGTTTGGAAAAATATTTCAAGAACCTTGAAGAAAATAGCAGATTGCAAATACTTGTTATGAAGGGAAAGATGTGTAGTGATTATGTGTAAGCAAATCCTGGAGTAGAAGGGGACAACGGATTTGACACAAATCTGCATACTGGCCTCACAAAAGAATCACCCTATAGATCTGTAGGTAGCAGAGACAGCAGGAGTTGTGCATATCCATGGGAGTGCCACAGGACTTTTGGGTATGTCAGCACCACAAGGTCATAGAAAAAGTAGTGGGCATTCATAATAGCCACAAAATGATTGAAGGACAAGATAAGTAAGAAAGATTAAGGGAACTAAATTATGTGCAGCTTGGCCAAAGTGTGATTAAATAGCCACGCAAGGAGCAAAACTGTTTAGTGATGTCTGATGACTGGCAGTTTAATGTTAAAAGGTGAGACTGATAGTGGAAAATGGGGACTATACCACAGGAAAAGTTTTCTAAGAAAAGCTCTAATACTGATTAATACTATATTTATGATGGGTGGTGGAAATCCAATTATTTAAAACAGGACTCCCAGTGCTTGCTCTGTTATTGTGGATCCCTTTAGTAAAGGCTTCCTTGTGACAGTCTGTATGCAGTGGTGAGGTCTTCAAAATGTGGTTCAAACTTAGATGGAGTTGTCTCACTGTTACCAATATTGTAGCAGAAAGAAACAGCTCCAGTGGAGAACAGGTGGCTGTGGCTTTTTCTGGCCAGATTTTGAACACCTTTAAGGAGAATTCTTTGTGAAATAGATGTATAAATACAATTTTATGATGACTCACAGTGATCCCTGTGTTCTTGAAAAAGCTGCTAGAATGGTAATAAAAGGTCATTTTCCTCAGAAGACCTTTTGAAGGAACTGGTCAACTGCAAAGGTCCTGAGGTCCATTAACTCTTAGCATTGCATGTGGTATGCAGCCCATATGGACTGAGTCATTGGTCTTTTCAAGATGTACTCTAGAAATAAAGAGAATTGGAAGGCCTGTGGGGATCCTTTACGAATAAGCTTTCTTTCTGAGTGAAAAGTATTATTCACATCCATGATAATTATTAGAATAATAAAGATCTCATTACAGACCCAGCATGACTATTCTCAGGTACTGCATTGAGTCCTTCTTGGGAAATGAATCAGTATAAGATATGCTGATGTTGTGTTCTAGCAGATACATTTGAACAACTTGTGCTAATTAACATTAATAAATATATGCTAAAAACATAACTGGAAACCAGGATATAGCACATAACTTTGGCTACTGATTGGAAATTGTACCACCAGGTGAAATTTTCTGCTCACTTTCATTATAAATCTTCAAGGGACTTCTATTATTTATGTCTGCAATCAACATAACATTTGGCTTCTGTCATGGGTCGTATCTACCCAGCTCAGGCAGCTGTTGGTATCCACTGATGCAGCATCTAGGGTGTCTCACAGCCTGTTGTATATTTAACCATGCAGCAGACCTATGAGATGTTTTCCTGATGGACACAAAGGCCTAAATTCACCAGTATGTCTAAGTATTCTTTCCTCACTGGAGATTAAGGCTGTGTAACAGAAGATCACTGTTCACAGAATGCTGATCTTGAATGTTGCCTGGTTTCTACCTCTGCTGTCCTATGGCACACGACAGGTAATGGACAGAGCAAACCTAATTTGTGCCAGAGCCACAAAAGGAAATACTCAACACTTCCCTCCAGGAGAGGTTTCTATGAATTAGGCTCCTGTATGGACCAAAGCACAAATCCGGCCTGGTGTTAATTTCTAACCTGACGCAATGTTCATGGGATCTTTATACCCTTTATCATCCCTTTCCCTTATCACTTTCAGCCCAAGATGCATACTCAGTTTATGAGTATTCACTTTGCAGTGTCAGTGGGGCACCTCTCCTGGGCTGTAGATGTTGAAGGACCAGCAACGTCCAAACCTGGGTTGCCCACAGGGCCTCCCAACCATGTGATGGAATGATCACCAAAGCAGGGGCATCATTCTTTACTGAAGTTGCACAGAAGATAATGATGGAAAAAAAAGCATTACCAACTGTCACACAAATCTGGAGAAAGAAATTGCACTGGTAAGTCAGTAAATCCAAAATGAGAAAGTGAGAAAGAGTTTGTTTCAAAAGCATGATGCATCTGAAAGCAGTTGTTGTCATAGAGTGATGATCCCCCATAAGACCAACTACATTTAACAGGCTGAGTGTGAAGGTCACCTTCATCCCAGACTGTGTGCTGTTTCCAAGTGTCAGATCAGCACCGACTGTCTCTATCAGCTACACAGACCAGCTGCTCCAGTTCTCAGAGTGCTCCCAAACCGCTTGGTACTGGGCAGACACAGATCTCCTTTACATCATGATCACTAAAAGCATATTTCCTATTGGAGTCAAACAATCCCAGTGGGCTTTTGGGCAGTTTTAACTTCTCAAGTAAGAGTCAGGATTTCTCTGAACAACATTTTGCAAAATTACCTCGGGAAATGGTATTTTTATAATTTGAAAACCAACTCCTCCCTGTAGCCCTGTATATTATGAATAAATAAAATATCTTCCTTTTCTCCCTGGGTGTTTCATCTGTTCATATGATTTGGTGAAATGGGCAGGGTGCTAAGCAACCACCCCTTTCCTACAGAACTCTACATTCCAGCTGACTTCCTCCAGTTCTACTGCTCCGGGAAGCACAGCCATAACACCATGTTCACCTTGTATCCTAACCAGTGGAATGAGCATGCAGAGGCTCTGATGTGTTTACATCATACCTTATTCTCCCTCAACACCACTGCTCCCTCCACACAGAGACTGAGACAGAGGCACAGAAGCTGAGGCTTACCTAAAACATGTGTGCCCAGAAAGATAATCCAGCCCTGAGTTCTAGATTGGCACCTGTATCTCACCACAGGAGCAGTGAGCTGTGATTAGTCACACACAGCTGTCTGAAAAGAGATTTCTGGTTGGGGTGTCCAGCAGTGGTAACCCTGACAGACCAAACTGTAAGTAGCCCTTTGTACTCCCAATTTTTACTTGGGCCAAGACTGATGGTCATTTGCAGAACAAATTCATTGTTGTCCTGAAAGTGCCAATTTCTCTTCTCTGACTAAAGGGGGAGCCTATGAACCTTACATACAACATGCATCTAAAGTGAGACACTACAAGTAAAATATTGAAATGTGTCTCAGTGAACCTCTGCCTCTCTGTGTGATGTGTTGAATAAAGACCCAAGAGATAAAGTAGCAAAGGAGAGAATATCTTGAGGACAGCAATAAATTACTGGTTACAGGCTGAGCATCATCACTGCAGAAAAGCACCCAGTAATGAGGATATTTGACTAAGAGTATCCAGCACAACCACTTGAAAAGATCAACCAAGCAATGATCAGGGTTCACTTCTCATTGACCTTTGCTGCCAGTTGTTATAGACTCATGTGTGATACAGTGATGGGGAATGAGGTAATTTAAGATGTCACAGCCCCCTCATAAGGTTTCAGTGGTGACTTGCAAGAAAACAGGAGGTTAAACCAATCTTCCTGCCATGAGAGCATGACAGGATACCTGCTGCGGTACTGGAAAGCCTCTTACTCAACACACTCTGCATCATGCCTGCTGCTGAGCAAGGTAAACATTTTAATGCAAGGGAGTGCTCAGAATTATTTTAGTTCATAAATATCACAACAACAATAAAATTGTAATTCCTGTTAGAATAAAATACATTCTTGACATATTAATACTTTTTGACATTGGTATTAAATGAGATATGAATGGTAAATAACAAATGCAACAATATTCTTCTCTGAAACTATTCTTTCTGACTTACGTTGTGTAAGAAATGAGAGGCAGCCGTGTTTGGGGAACACCATGTCTCCTCCCTGATACTGTATCTCACTAAGAAAAGATGCTTTGAAGCACTTTGGTACCAAACACAGGGAAAGAAAATGGAAATCTCACTGTGGAAACTAATTCTGAACTAATTTATCCAAGTTAAAAGCAAGTGACTAAACACAATTCTAAGCAATTTAATGACAAAATGCTCTAATCCAGTGCTGCTGTTAGAGTTCCATTTGTGGCATCTTTTATTACAGAAACTGTACCCATCGGAGTATGGATGTGAATAAAACATTTCATTTTATGACCACAGAAAAATAAAATAAACATTTGAGGGGTTTAAAAGCTCTTTCATCATCATGCAATTGTTCTACAGAGCTTGGGAATCCTCTAGATTTAGAATAATTTTTGAATCATGTATCATATATATGAAGATCTCTTTGAAAATGCCATCAAGAGGTGTCAGCAAGGCTTGGTGAAGAGCCTCAGCAAGGCATCCTGCTGCCAATGCCCTGTGAAACACCCTGAGGAGAGTGTTCAGGTAGCTGTATGCATCAAAGTCCTACAAGATGAATCTTAGCAATTAATTTTACAATGAACATGTGAAATAAAAGTGCTAAGGAACTGCAGAGACATCCTGTTTACACATCACCTAAAACCAGACTGGCTTTTACAGCTCAAAGGCCTTTCCTGGTTGTACCTCAACAGCTGACAGCACAGATACTGGGCAGGCAACTCAAGACCACCTCAGATTTAACATCTGCTTTGGTAAAGGTGCAAGATATGGTCCCAGGGCAAAACCAAAGGCTGCTGGCATTTTTGTGATCTATATCTGGCACATGGTTTTCAACCCAGGTCAGCAGATACAGATGCAAGTCAATTGGCTTCCTGAAGGGAAAAAAAAAAGTGAACAGAAATGAGGAGTCAGCATTCCTTAAAACCTTTTAAATATCAAAGGACGGTGGTTTCAGAGAAGCTTAAGGATGCTTCATCTGCAGTCTCAGATGTCAAGAATTCACAACAAGCTGAAGCCCATACAGATTCCCTCAAAGAAAAGAGACAAGGAGAGATGCATCTCTTTCAATGCACTTCATTTGCCTTCAACAGCATCAAGAAAACTGTGACTATAACGGCAAGGAAGGGACCAGCTTTCAGAGCTGGCCTCACATTCTACAACTCTGATTCCATTTGTAGAAACCCAGGGAGAGTAGGGAAAGAAGTTTGAGTAAGTAGTGAAGGGGCTCTGAGATTGTATTTTTTCTTATTACTTTCTTCTTTTACAACTGTGCTTCCAATTTTGTAACCAGGGACTTAATCTTATTCATATTACAGATAAACTCATGTAAGATTTCACTTGCAGTTTTGAGGAAGTACAGCTGGAAGGACTACGCATGTCTGAAAGCAATTAACCCCCCTCTACAGGTAAGTTCCTGGGCTGTTGGACTCCATAATTAATTAGGAAATTTCAGTATATTGGCATGTTTCTTGCCAAGCTGCAAGGAACATCTGGAAGACTGCTTATTGCCAGCTGCAGGTCATAGGACAGCTTCTGGGAGGTAGGTATCTTCTGACAAGTAAATATTGAGGGGACAATCCGTGTCACTAAACGCTGCTGAGTCATCACATCCTTCCTGTAGTAATGCAAACAGGCCAGGCCAGGGGAAGCACAAAATGGGAAAGAAGAGGGGCTATGTCTTCTCTGTAAATATCCACGGACGACATTCAAGCCTTCCTCAGGCCCTGACTAGCAGTTGCCCAGGTGAGAAGGGCTGGGGTGAGTCCCTGGGATGACAGGTAGAGGGCATTTCTGAGCCAAGATTAAATTTTTCTCCATTTCCTCTGTTACAAAGCGGTGACTGAGCTCCTACATTGTAAGATAAACTTGCTTACCAGGGCCTGTGCTTTAAACTGCCAAACCTTTCAAGACCACAGCATGTCTTCTCTTACAGAGGATTCAGAAGGCAGTGATGTCTAAACACTGCACCCACTTCAATAACATCATGTGTTGTGGTAGCATTTTCCACTCAGTGGGGTAAAGACTGCCTGTTCCTGTGCTACAGGACTAAAAGCAAACCAGCAATGGTGCCCTGAACACCTGCTCCCCACAGCCCAGATAGCTTTTGATCCTCAGATGCATGTGTCCCACAGGCGAGGCCCATGGGTGAATCGCACTCATGCAGATGTCAAATTGTACTACAGGCAATGTCATCACTGAGTAGACTTTTCTTCACCTGCCTGAAACAAAGCCAGCCCTGAGACAGATCTGGAGAATGTTTCACATGACATGGCTCTGCCATGTAGTGGTCACATTGCTGTGTCCATGCTAGTTTTTCCAACACAGGCTGGAGTCACTGTGTTTAGTGGGGGAAAAATCCTGCTGCCTCCCTCTGTGCCTCCCTCTGCCACTTCTCCCAGGGACACAGTGGAAGGTTTCCATCTTCTGCTAGATGGCTCTTGAGTTGCTTCCTCCTGTGGGCTGGATCTTTCCTCTCTCTTCCTCTTTTTACTGCCATAATACCAAATGAAGGTGAAAGATTGAGTTCATTCTCTAACAGTCACCATCTCCTTCTTCATGACTCTGATTCAGAACAAGGGTGATGTAACTTTGAGGATTGCTAGTTCAGATTCTGCAAGCCTTGGATTTGGTGCTTCCACAAGGTGACTCCACATTTCACCTCTCCTGTAACCAGAAGCAGAATGCTGCTGGTTGATAAACAGCCTGTAACTATTTGCTTTTCAATGAGGCATAAACTTTAACCTTTTTCCTGTGAGCTTGAAGACACAAGTCAGCTTAGGTCAGAGTGCAGCAGGCAGCTTAACTCAGTGTTGAACCATTCATTTGGATCTGTGGAAGGTAGTAGAAGGGCTGTCTGGAAAACTAACAGGAGACCAAAAAAAAGGATTCCTTTGAAGTTGTTCCACACTGTGCACAAGATATACTCTGAGTAAGAGGAGGCAGTAACCAGGAACCTTGCTACAGCTGTGAAGAAACAGCTTCCCTGGAGAGAAAAAGAGCTCAATGACAACAGACTCCCTGAAAGGAGATGCTAGGATGTACACTGTAAGGCATTAAGAGAGGCACCAAGTCCTTTTCCCTCTGAAGGTGGGCATCAGCCCAATGTAGCTGTGCTCCCTCCTTCCCCAGGCACTTGTTGCAGGCAAACTGTGACATCTCTTGCCTTTCAGTAGAAGCACTTGGAAGTGAGTTTGATACAGACTTCGGGAAGGCTGGTAAGGCCACTCCTACACTGGAAATTCAAAGCAAGCGTGGTTTCCTTCATACATGAAACAGAAGCCTCAGCTCTTATTTTGAGTGAGATGGTAGCATTTGAATTTGAGAGAGACCAACAGATGCACAGACTAGACTGAAAGCAAAAAAAACAAAGCTCAGGTCCAGAAATTCTTGATCACAACAAAATGTGCAGAGATCTGGTCTACAAAACTTCAGGAAGAGCAGTCACAAAACCATGATTTACACTTCACAGGAACTGTTGGGTTTTTTGGAATTTGGTTCTTGACTGAGCTAATGTCTTGCAAAACAGAAATGCAGAGAAAACTTCACGTTAGCAACAACAATATGTAGTGTTAACAAAACAGTACCTGTTCCTGGTAGCTGCTCAGTGTAACTGATAAAAGCTGCAGTGAAGTGGACAGACTGTCTGTTCCTCCCTTCGATTCTCTGCTCAGCTTCTCCAGCTAAATTCAGGCTTCTGGACTTTCATGTACTTACTTACACCGATGTTCTTGCACCTCCTTTATTGCTGATTATCCTGGACAGAACAACTCTGATGTACAGTCCTGCATGCATCACTACTGTGGGGATCCAGAGACACATACCCTGAAATAGTCTTACAGTATTGAACTGGTTTCCTTGTGGGTCCACCTAGACTTATATCATCCGAGAGGACCACCGAACAGTGGTTATCTGAATTCTTCCTATCAGATAATCCCCTCTTTCTTTTTGTTTTAAGTCCTGGAGCTGCAGACCACCCCTGTATTGGACAGGTGGGATTACTGGAAACATTGAATTTCTGCAAAAGTTTGTTCATCTCTGAAGTGTCAAATGACTGCTAGTGGATCAGCTAATGTTTTGATCTCTTTGGCAAAGCTTTATTTTACTGGGACATTCACAACAGTGCTTGGGACATCTAGGTGCAGTTCAGATTTGCTAGCAGGACTTCCACATGTTTTCCCTGAATTCCTTTGATGACCCACAGAAACAATTACTATTATTGTCTCTGTTTCTTTTTAGTGCTTAAGATGGACATGCCATAAGATGGACACAACGAACTAGAGATCAGAGGTAAGCACCGTGAGCTCAACAATATTTTGCTGTTCCTGTTGTTACATCTGTCTTCAGTCTTTCCTTTACTATGTTCTGTTTGAGCTTTGATGACTTAACAGGCTGTCACTGAATGGAGGTGGTAAACCCAACTCAACCAAATAATCTTCTGACTTCTGAACAAGATGAAACATTTATGTATAATACACTACTCCAGTGGGAATCTGTTACTTCCCATTATTTTTGACATCTGGTATAGCTGAAGCCTAGATTGATGGCTCTGGAATTGAGCCTCTAGGCTATCACTTTCTCACAGCTTTATAGATCTTTTTTGATTTTCCTTTAAAATCCTTCTTAACACTAATCTGAAAGAATGATCTCTCCTACAGAAGACCAAGAATGTTGCTGGCCAGCTCAGACCAGGATAACTATAGTGTGTGCCTGGTGTTTCCAACAAAGACTTCCCATGACCACTTACAAAGTGGATGGTCCAGAGACTCCCAAGACATCACTGTCATGAGTCACTAAGTCTGCATGGTGCATCACAAAACTACACAATTTCACCCCAGCCCCAGAAGAGAGAGGTTCTTCTTGTTAGGGGTAATTGTGTGAATTCAGTGCTGGAGTGTTCCTATAATGGAGCAGTGCCAGATATGTGCCAGATCCTGGTGAGCATTGAGCACCTTAAGTTATACATACAGGAATGATGCAATTTTACAATACCTTCTCCTGCATGTTGCTCATTCCAAAAGACAGTAGGTGAGATCAGATCCAGAACAGAATTGAACACCTTAAGTTATACCAGACATCTTCCACAGAGAGATGATGTCTGAGGATTGGGCAGGGCAGAAGGGGAAAGGGGAGAAGAAAGAAATTAGATGGTGGGCACAGTAACACCCTAACACCAGCAGCAGCAGATGATGTTCATCTGCTGCTGCTGTGAGACAAGAGCCCTTCATTAGTGATAAAGGGCAGGTACACAAGGACCTGCAGCCAGTTTGGTTTTGGGTTTTGACATGATGTCCCTAGATAGTGGCCTTTTCCTCCCATTTGTTTCCCTTGGGACTTGAAAGCTGCTGTCTCTGCATGAAGAGAATAACTGGACCTCCTGAGGTTTTTTTTTGTCTCTAGCAATGCCATTTGAGATTGTTATTTCTTGTGTCAGAATGTCTGATAATCTTTAATCAGAGAGTGGTTGAAAGGAAGTGGTGTCCTGGGATGCTGTCTGTGGCAGTCACCTGATTTCAGCTAGATAATTCAGCTGCTAATTAGTGCTCAGTGGTAAATCCTCCATAATATTATTTATCCTGTCTGACTGTCAGTAGATATCATACGTGAGACCATGATTTCTGTTGATAAATCACAGTTTGTTAGAGCAGATGAATAAGAAGCAGTATGAAAGAGAGAAAACATGCTGGGAGATCAACTGAATAAATGCTATGTTTTGTTCCTCTTACCAAAACAGTCACACTCAAAAGCAGGAGTGGGGAGGGACCCAGCATCTCACACAGCAGGTGAATCAGTTATTTGAACTACTGTTATCTACGTGACTAATTAATGATAGTTGGGATTCTAATTAACATCAGTAAAGTATGAATTAATTCTGTAATTTTTCAGGCAGCACTGAACAAATACCAGATAGATCTTAGGAGGGATCCCATTTTGTGCAAGTTCTCCACAGTCCATCTCCCCTTAGTGTCCCTGGGGCTTCTAATTGCTCTTGGGAGGACAATGAACCACTGATGCAACCAGATGAACAAACAGTGCTGAATGGCATGAGTAGCACCAACAACACAGAAATTTTTTGCCAAACATGTTTGCCTGTGTTTCCAGGATGTTTCCCCCAGGAGATGAAAACAGCTACTTTCTTCTTACATTTGAAACAGCTCTTCCTGGGCCATCTAAATGTACCCTATATATTTTTGCACCCAGTTTCCAATTATTTTTTCCATTCACATTCCACACAAATAATTACACATAAATTTATTTGCTTATGGCAGTCTGTTTTGTTGAAATTGTCTACTTGTGAAACAGTAATTCTCCCACACTAAAACTATTTTTTCAAGCAGCTCTATTTATTCTAAGATATGTTTCTGTCAATATCTATTTACGCTGCTTTATTATTTTTGAAAACACTTGATTGAATTTGCCATAAAGTTTGGTATGTGAAAGAGAATCAAAAGAGGCCAATATAATTTTCAGCACAGCATATAAAGCCATCATCTGTTATGTACTTTTTACATAGCTATGATTCTTATATAAGAAGCCACCTGAAATACTGCATTTATTCTGACATGAGATTACAGTAGAAAGATTTAAGCAAACAGAAATAAATTTGATAGGATAGGTGATGGGAGCTGGAAAAGCTGATGAGAAAGAGTCACTATATCCCCCATGTCAGATACATCTTTTAGCAGCTCAAATAGGAAAACAACTTGCAGATGTTTTTATTAGCCTCTGAGAAAAGGTGCAAGCATATGTGGCTAACATGAAGATCACCTTCACTCACAGTATGCTTTTATCACAATTATTCTGAGGAAATAAGAAAACAAGATGCACAGTTAGGCTTAATATGGATACATCCAAACTTGTGTAAACACGGAAATTAATAATTAGTGCATGGTGTGGCACTGGACACACTGCTTTTAAAGCTAAACACTGTACTATTGTCCAGTTCCTAAGATCCTTGTTTTACAAAGATTTAGGCACGGGAAGTAGAACAACAGGTCTGTGCTTAGATTTGCCCTCCTGAAAGTTTCCATTCAGTATTCTACCTGACTCAATCCACACACAACTCAAGTTTATAACTTTCAGGTTCCCTGGAGATCTGGTCCCCTCGTCCAATTGTGCCCAAGCTGCAAATCATGTAGCCTGTTTTGTGTCTAAAATTACATGAAGTCTCACCAGGTTGCACAGGACCAAACCCACATCTAAGACCTGTAAGGAACTCCATGCAATGGGAATTTCAGAACAAGGGGCTGGTGCCTCCTTCCCGGTTGGTCTTCCAAATTCACCAAAACTGTCAGATTACAGACAACACTGAACAGGTACAGTCTTCAAGTATACTGATGAGGCTTCTATGCAAAAGCAGAGAAAAGTCAAGTTATGCTGTAAGAGTGGAGGAAGGTAAGAAATATTTTGGACCCTAGCAGGAGAAGCCCACTTCTAGGAAAAAAAAAAAAAATCAATTGAAGTGTCTTGATCCATGAGACGTTTTTCTCTCCTTATCCAATGATTCAATAACATCAAATATAGTCTGCCCAAAGAATCAATTTTCACTGGCATTAGACAGTAGCTTGTTTAGGTGATGTTGAAAATGACATTTGGCATCTCCCCTGCACTTTAGATCTAAAAGTGCCCTTGAAAATCCAGACCATTTATAGTTCATAGAGTCATAGAATGTTTTGGTTTGGAAGAGATGTTTAAAGCTCATCTCGTCCAACCCCTTTGCCACAGGCCAGGACATCATCCACTATATCAGGTTTCTCTAAGCCCCATCCAAACTTGCCTTGAACACTCCCAGGGATGGGGCATCCACAACTTGTCTGGGCAACCTGTTCCAGTATCTTACCACCCTTGTAAAAATTTTCTTCCTAATGACCAGTATAAATCCTCTTTGAGTTTAAGACAATCAACCATTGTCCTGTCACTACAGGACCTGGTAAAAATCTCTCTTTGTCTTTCTTTTAAGCCCTCTTTATATGTTGAAAGGCCACAATAATTTTCCTCAAAACCTGCTCTCTCCACGTTGAATAAAACCAACTCCTACCCTTTCTTCATAGAAAAGGTGCTCCAGCCCTCTGACCATTTTTGTCGCCCTCATCTGTATGTGCTCTAACACATCCATGTCTTTCTTACACTGGGGACCTCAGAGCTGGACACAACATTGCAGGTAGGGTCTCATGAGAGAAGACCAGAGCAGAGAGGGACAGTCACCTCCCACAACCTGCAGGCCACACTTATTTTGACAGTCCAGGATGTGATTGGCTTTTTGGGCTGTGAGCATGCATTATCATCTCATGTCTGATTTTTTCATCCTCTAGTATCTCAAGTCCTTCTCCATAGGGCTGGTCTCAATTTCTTCATCACCATGCTAGATATTGCCCCAACCCATGTAGAGCACCTTGCACTTGGCGTTATTGAACTTAATAAGGTTTGCATGAGCAAACTCCTCCAGCCTGCCAAAGTCCCTATGGATGGCATGCCTTCTGCCAGACGAATCAACTGCACCACTCATCTTGGTATTATCGTCAAATCACTAATTCTGATGTTCTATTTTGTTAAATCTTCATGTTTACTTTCTTCACTAACAAAACCAATGTCCAAAACTTCTGAAGGAGTCCATTTTGAATAAGGAATGCAACTAGAAAAAGTCACTCAGATTCTTCTAGCTGTTCAAGTAAGTGAGAAGAAAACCTCTGACAAAATATATGCTGCAGGGAGGCCTGGTTTCAGGATGAGATCCGGTCTTACCAGGCCCACCACTCCATTCCTATATCTGGGACAGAGGCTCAGGCCATGTAGTAAAAATGGATCAGGCACTTTGTCAAAGTCACTGTGAAAGTTGACTTCACAGGTCTGCAATCCCTTCTACACTAACCACTAATAGAGATTAATTATCAGAAAGGTGTGATAACAGGCATGGAGCTTTATAATTTCTAAGTGGTTACAATTACAGTCTCACCACCACCACCAGCTTTGGCATGAGTCATACAGGAAATACCACAATAAGAGTGTACAGCCTGTAAAAGTAAGTGTCTCTGAGTAAAAAATACTATATGGGTCTTATTCCTCTAGGAAACTTGTCTCATATGGGAAAAGCAGTCATGAGTGAAGTGGAAAAATAGTTGGCTGTTAGAACAAAACTTAGAGGGACCAAGGAAGAGTGAAATAACTCAAGGAACTCTCCTTATGGAGCTGAACAGCATGGTGAAAAGGGGCTGTGGCTCTCTTCAACACTGGAGTTCACATGCCAGGATCAACATAGAATCATAGAATTGTTATGCTTGGAAAAGCTTTTTAAGATGATTGAGTTCAACCATTAATCTAGCACTACTAATCCTACCACTAAATGATGTCCCGCAGCACCTCATCTGCATGTCTTTTTAATATATTCAGGGATGGTGATTATACCACCTCCCTGGGCAACTTGGTCCAGGGCTTGACAACCTCTTCAGTGAAGAAGTTTTTCCTAATGTTCAACCTAAATCTTTCCTGGTGCAACTTGATGCTATTTTCTCTTTCTTATCACTTGTTACCTGGGAGAAGAGACCAGCTCCCGCCTTGCTACAACCTCCTTTCAGGGAATTGTAGAGAGTGAAAAGGTCTCCCTAACATGAACAGGCTGGCAAGAGTTCAGGGAAGACCAGCCTCAGTGGTGGTGTCTGGGAGGATTGATTTGTGGAGGATAGCCCTGTGGAGAATAGACAGAGAAGCCACTTTTGCTTAATGAGACTCCCTGACAAGGTCAAAAGGCAGAACTGATGTCAAATTGAGAGTAAGGAAGGTTAAGGAAAAACGCTGCTGTTTGGAGAGGTGTAGAGGCACATGTCATGGAAACGGTGAGAATTTGGGTTAGGTTAGTTGCAGCAAAGCACAAGAGCACAAAGTACCTCAAGTAAAAGCATTTAGGTAGAATTGAAGAGGATGAAGGAATTATGAATGGATTATGGTCACAGCCTTGCCTACACTACATATGACCTCAACAGACTCTAGGAGACACTTTTACCCCCTGAACAGAGAGATCACCAAGCCTGAAGGGTGCTTGCCAATACTGAGCTGCTGAGACACTATGCTTAGGACTGATAGATGGCTGCAAGGTGGCTTCTGCTAATGCAGCAGGCCACATACAGATATCTGAACTACAGAAAGCAATCTCCAGAGACCCAAAGAATAGCAAATCATGGACAGTATGGGAGTTGTGAGTGTTTACTATGCATACGTGCTGAGGAGTTATTGACCATCCAGGCTTCTCTATTAATAGATTTCTTTTGTTCACTGTTAATAGCATCCTGATGCACCATGCTGTTATACAAATTGAAAGCACTGGAAGGCAATTTATACATCTTCAGTGACAGACATCCTAAGAAAGTGATTCTCATCTGGGCTTAGTTAATAAACTGCATAAAATATATTACATCTGTTCAGTACTAATCAAAATATTAATCCACTTTGATTAACAATAAAGGAATTTCCTTAATTCTTGGTAACTGCTAAATAATTTCCACCCATTTTTGCCTTGATTTCAATTCATGGTGTATGAAGAAAAAAATCAATTCCAGCTTAAGGCTTATTATATTATTATTCTATCTGAAGATGTGATTAGACCAAAATGCACAAGGCTGCATTTATTGGTCTTGCTCCAGTAATGTCACCAGTTAATTACAATCCCCTGTGATATCATGGCTGCACTATCCTTCACTCTCACCAGGAAATACCTCTGCAGCAGTCTACACATTAGTGGTGTGTCTCTCACACTTCAGATTGCTACCTGACACTACTTATTCATGCATATTGCCCCAAAAATAATGTGGGGGGTTTTTTTTGTTTTTTGGGTTTTTTTCCGCAAAAGATATATATTCAGATTTAACAGCACAGTGTCAATTAAAAGCACATGGTCAGAAATTAATTTGAATTTTCAGTGTAATGGTCCTTGCTCGTCATGGGGCATAAACACAAAGAAAGAGTGAGTTGTTATCAACAGAGAAAACACTGTCACAGTAACCTTATGTTTTGTGAGGCAAACAGGAAATAGATTGTGGCCTCTGGGTACCATCAGCAGAAGACAGAGCCTGTGCAGCTGGTGATCATTCTGTGGGGAGAGAAGGGGTGGGCAGAACCCTACAGGGTGGTCTCCAGCTGCCCTGTTCAGGGGTTTCTGTCTAGGCTCTGCTCTTTTCCCAGTACAGGACATTACTAGGAAAATCCTAATGGGTTGTCTGTTCCACATAAGTATATCTGCACCCATGCCATTATCAGCTTCTCTCATGAGGGGCTCTGAGCTCATATAATCTCACTGATATTTCCTCACATTCCTCTTGGAAGGAGGGATAGTTCTGTCCTTCCTGCTGTAAGAATGGAAGCCTGGAAACCTGACACAATGTCAGGTTTTGGTAGTATCTAAATATATCCTCTGGGGTTTGATAGGGTCTTTAAAAGCACCTTACTCAGAGCTATTTGGACTATTTTTACTAAGACCTTTGGGGTTATTTTGCCAAGGGCCACTCAACTGGAAGCAGTTTTCTTACTTTGCAGGGGAACTAGGCTCACACACATACCTCAGACTGGTACTTGTCACCATGTCTGCCCAAAGTCAAATAAAAGACTTTCTGCACAAGGTAGAGAGAAAGTTCATCACTTTAAAACAAGATGCAGGAAACCGATGCACAGGTCAGGGAATTCCTTAGAATAGTCAATAAGAAATCCTGTAAAGGGAGACCTAAGCCTTGGTCCTCCTATGTTATTTCATGCTTTCCTCCTAACTTCTACTCAGGTTTCTCTAGTGATTTCCTACACTTTTTCCTGTGACTTATTAGCTGCAACACCACTGTCATCTCAAAGTATCCCATGCAGACCCCAGCTTGGTAAGTATGTTTGGAGAAGTTGTCCCATACCAGCCCTTGGAAGAATGGCCAGCTAAAAACTGCTCAAACTTTGATGCCTGGGTGACTGTAGTGGCATGGCCAAGCCCCTGGTCAGTGAAAACAATTTCCTGAGAGAAAGTGACACCCACCAGTCATAGATGATGACCCCAGATAGATAGTCCAGCCTTACCAACCTAGATGAAGACCAGTACTCATGCTGGCATGACTTCATAATGTCAATGCTAGGATGTCTTTTCCCCAGTTGACTCCACTCTATATATCAACAAGAGAAAGGCAAAGGCTGAAGACACTCATGCTATAAAGAAAACATCCTGTGAGCTGGAGCATGAGCTTGAAAATAAGGTTGCTACATGTGTCCTACCCCTTGCCAAGTTCAAAAAGAGCCTGGTCTCAAAACAGCACTAACAGTAGCATTTAAAAAAAAAAGAGTTCTGACTACACACATACCAGTTCTTTTTTTCTGGTTTTGATAGAATTACACCTCATGTCATCAAAGGGTCTTTATCAATTGTGTCATTTGGGATCAAAATAAGTTTTTACTCAAGTCCTCCTCCTACTGCTAAACACTATAGTCAAGTTCATCTCAATTTTCTATGTGTTTCTCATAAGAAATGTTAAGCCGGTTAAACTTTGATAAAATCTACATCTAAATAACAGTATCCTCTGAAGTAAGAAGACTTATTCTGATGTGTGGAACTGAAATAAGATTGACATTTAAAGGACATCAAATCATTTGGGAAGCCCTAAAATATCCCCTAAGTAGGTCAGCTTAGTGACCTGGATCTGTACTTTTAATACAGAAGTGGACTATATTTTCTCAGTTTGCTGAAGAATGAATGTTTTTTGGGCTATGGATTTATTTTTAGTAGTTAAATGTGACCTTTGTAGGAGATCCTATAATAACAACAATGAAACTGCCCAGGGTGAGTCATACCACATACTTTGATTTAGAGATGATTAACACATCATTTAACCCCTGGCCATTTCTGGATGAAACAATCTTACATGCAACTTTCACTTTAGGAATCAAGTCAATACTTTCAAAAAGGAGGAAATTCTTGATGGCACCAAAACCTCATTGTCTTACTGGGTAACTAACAAATATCACTTGAAAAAAATTTCTTCAGGAATTGAAAATAAAAGTAAAAACCTGGTCAAGGCCATGTGAGTAGTAGTAGTGAGTTGTTCAGCAGTAACCATCTAGGAGTTCTACAAATCAATCCCAAAATAAGCTCCTTTATTTCTCAACTTTCTCTTTTATAAAATGGAGTCTAGCCATCTACATATAAGAAGACCTGACCTTTCCTCCCCCTTTGGGATGCTTCTTACCCTGACCTAAAAACCCTGTGTAAGAATTCACACAACCCAGCTTTGGCAGAAACTGCAACCTAGATTGGATTTCAATGAGAAATCTCTTATCCCTGTCTTACACCATAAAATGTATATTCACCCAGTGTTCTCTGCGAGTAAAAGTGTGTTGCCATATGCATCACTTGGGTGACATAAATTCATATGGGGTTCATGGGAAATGAATAGATGTTTGAATATTCTTCAGGCAAGGGATGAAATTTGTCATAAGATATTAAGTAAAAGATATGTCTAATGATAAATGGAACGGCTTCCCAAAGGACGTGGTAGAGTCTTTCTTCCATTCAGGCCTTTAATAAAGATCTGTCTGTCTCTTGTTAAACCAAATGTTCTAGATCAGATATCAGAGATAAGAAAGCTGCATGGAACGCCAGGTAAAATGTCTTGCCTGGTAATGCAGGAAGTCAGCCTAGATTTCCATAATGATCCCCAGTGGTCCAGTCTGAAAAAACTCTTCTATTGTATACAGGGCTCTGAGGAGCACATCTTCACCATCACTTATTGTAACTATCATGGAAGACACATCTACCACCTTTCTTCTTTCCAGAGAAGCAGGGTGACAGTGGTTATCCCTTTGCTAAAATACAATTAAACATAATGAAATGAGATTAAATGCCTTAGAACTGTTTTTTTTTTTTTTTTTCGTTGAATTACAGGAAATACACTGATACTTTGTAAGTTCGTGAAAGTCATCCTGAAGTCATCCCAGTCACCCCAAAGTCATCCCAGCAGGGCAGCTACAGCAGTTTCCAGTACTATTCAGGGACCTCCTCATTCTCCCTATCTTTTTGAGCTTTTCTGCTATATCCAAGAATTTGTCCCTCTTTTCCTGTATTCTCTTCAATAGCTGGTGTGGTGAGTTGACCCTGGCTGGATGCCAGATGCCCACCAAAACTGCTCTGTCACTGCCCTCCTCAGTTGGACAGGTGAGAGAAAATACAGTGAAAGGTTTGTGGGTCAAGACAAGTGCAGAGAAAGATCTTTCACCAAATACTGTCATGGGCAAAACAAATTTGATTGGGGAAATTAACTTATTAGTAATCAAATCATGGTAGGATAATAATAATAAAAAAAAAACCAACCTAAATATTAAAATACCTTCCCTCCACCTTTCACTTCTTCCTGGGCTTAACTTTACTGCTGATTTCTCTACCTCCTCTCCCCAGTGGCACAGGGGGATGAGGAATGGGGGTTGGGGTCAATTCATCAAATGATGTCTCTGCTGCTCCTTCCTCCTTATGGTGAGGACTCCTCACAGTCTTCCTCTACTCCAGCATGGGGTCACTGCCATGAACTTCTCCAATGTGAGTCCTTCCCATGGGCTGCAGTTCTTCATGACTGCTCCAGCGTGAGTCATTTCCATGGAGTGCAGTCCTTCAGGAACAGACTGCTACAGTGTGAGACCCCCCTTGAGGGTCACAATTCCTGCCAGCAAATCTGCTTCACTGTGGGTTCCTTTCTTCATGGGGCCACAGGTGCTGCCAGAAGCCTGCTCCATTACAGACTTACCATGGGCTCACAGCCTCCTTCAGGCATCCACCTGCTTTGTTGTGGCTGCAGGTGGGTGTCTGCTCCTCCATGAACCTCCATGGGTTGCAGGGGAGACAATCTCCCAGAGCTGCCTGGAGCACCTCCTCCCCTTACTTTTTCACTGACCTTGGTGTCTGCAGCATTGTTCTGCTCACTTATTCTCACTCCTGTCTTCTGGCTGCTGCTGGTGTTGTACAGGTTTTCTTCACCCTTCTTAAATATGTTATCCCAGAGGCACTGCCAATGTCGCTGATGTGTTTAGCTTTTGCCAGAGATGGGTCTGTCTTGGATCCAGCTGGCATTGACTGTCGGACAGAGGGGAAGCTTTTGTCAGCTTCTCACAGAAGCCATCACTGTCAAAAGCTTGCCATCCAAACCCAATAAATCTGGCTAGTGGCTGCTAGAGGGATAATGCATTTCAAGTAATGAGAAAAAACATATAGCTCCTTGAGTGTGTTCCTTCAGTACAAGCTTAAAACATGCTCAGAGATGTGGGTGCCATGCAGCAAGTAGAAGTCAGACGGCACTGCACTAAAAGGTTAGAAATTCCCCGAGCTATGAGCAGAAATGTAGCCTGTGTGTACAGGCTGCCCAAGTGTTTGCTGAGACACCAGAATTTACTGTGAGTTGTGAAATGGTTTTCTGAGTCTCCTGCTCCTTCACTCTGGTTAGTCAATTTGATGAAATGGTTGGTCCAGGACATAAAGCCCTGGAGTCCTCTCACATCATTTAGGTACCAGCTAAGGAACCAGACTCTTCCATAAACAGCCCATCTTACATTAGGAACATCAATTCCTTATACAGTCAATGAAGGATATCTCCAAAGGACAATTCAGATTTTAGGTGAGATAAGTCTCACCCTAGTGATAGAAGACAAGGGCTTTGTTATGAAACATCAGACAGGAGCAGGACCTCTAGTGCCTCTGGCTGCATCTTCAGAATGGATTCAGTATACTTTTAGCCTTGCATTGTTACAGAATGACTCCACTTTGCCCTCTTAGTAATGACTTTTAAATAGTTCATCAATTATCTGGAAAATTTTGCCTTTCCAGGCTTTGACTTCGAGGAAAAATGCTGATGTATTGATGTTTGTTAATAGAATACATTAGAAAAATAAATCAGTTTATTAAAGGGATAGTAGATAGGAGAATAGTTTCCCTAACATTTTTAATTAACAGAAAATTTAGAGTCTCTTTAATGTCAATAACATTATGCAACCATCTGTGTAGCTGACAAAAAAAAATATATGTGGGTTTTTTTGTGTATTTGATATAAATTCATTTTATGATAATACAATCAAGACAAGTGATGGCATCTTGGTTCTCTTTTTGTTTTATCTATGGAAAGACAGACAAAATAGGACCTGAGAGGGGTGACAAGGTGTTTTTCCCCTCCTTGCCATGTTTTTTAACATTTTCTCTCAGACCGCTTTTATCTTCAAAGTGTTCTAGAAATCTAGTGCATTGTCAGAATACAGACTAAGTCCCAGGTGAACAAATACAGCCAGAAGCCTGACTTCCACTTTATGTCTAGAATGTGCAATCCTTGTGTTGTAGTTGTAATTAGAACTCTCTTGCCAATTCTGATGGCAGTAGGTACTCAGGGAATTTCAGTGTGAATTGTACAATGGAAGCTTTAATAATAACATTGCTGCATAGGGTATATCTATTATGTACCATCTTAGGGATGTCTGTGTTTGCAATTATGCTATTTTATTGGATCTACACTCCTGAATGTGAAATAATTTGCTACAGCAAACACCTTTTTCTAAGAGAGACTGAAAATAGCTACCATAATCTGAAGATGCAACTTAATTTCAAGTCCTTCCTGAATTTTATCTTTGGGTGTATTTCCATCTCTTTATGCACTGAGAAAACATGAACTAACACTGCAGCTTTGAGCTGAACCCAGTGAGAGGCATGATCTACAACATCAGAAACTGACTTTTCCAATCACCTTGTAAGAAAGGTTTTCATGCATTGATGTATCTGTTGGACAATGTATGTGGTTCATCCTGCTGTCTTTAGTTGCCTAAACGTTAGGTATCTGGAGATAGTTTTCTGCGCTCCTCCCGCCATACAATGACAAAGAAAGACATATCCAGAGGAAAGCAGAGAAAGCCTTAGGATGTGATATATCATCTTCTATAGGTGCCCATCTGATCAGAGGTGGCTGAAGTCTTGGATCCTGTGTATTGGAAAGATTCTTGGCATGTGCATGTGACCAAAGCTCGCTGAGTTTAAGCCAGTAATTTTTTTTCACATGTGGGAAATTCTTTCATTTTTTAGCTTATTTCTTAATTAAATTCTTTGATCTCTGGGTAGGTAACATGAGTCAGTATGGACATTTATTCCATGCAGTGGAAGAGCCATAAAGGAGTCATGACAGCTGCTGAAGATCTAAATGCAATGGATAGCTATGTTTCTGGGACTCAACACAAAACTGTGTGGTAATTGACATAAATTATATCTCTGCTGAATCTCCATGAAGAACAGATTTTATGTACTGATTGCACTTTGATGTAGTTTGAATTCAACAGTTTCAGAAATTTGATCTATTTATTTAAGCATATGATAATTTACTGGGAATGAGCTCAGTTTAAAGGGATATCTAAATTTAGCTGTAGTAATAAATAGTTTTAATAATGCCTCAATAGCAACAATTTTCTTACATATTTCACAAATTCAAGGTTAACTACTTTGGAAGTTCTTTGGATGGGCAATTTCTCCTGGAATTAATGTTGTGACTGCCTCATAACTGTATTGATAGCTATCACAATTACTTATTAGTCTTGAAAGTGTTGAGTGGTTCTAGCAGTAAACAGCAAATCTCTCACAATAATCTGCTGACTATTATCCTGCTGAAATAGTTGGGCAAATTCCCTTGAAAACTAATGTTGAATTCCAAATTCACATCGTACACTATGGCAAATGTGACTTTCAGCTGGTTGGACTCAGCCTCTGGAGCTGCTGATAGGAAAGAAACATAATTAATGGGAAGTTAAAAGAGAATTATAACAGCTGATGTGGGATTAGTAGTGTGAGCTTTCACCCTTATTTCTCTATGGTCATATATTATTGGAGCAAAAGACATGATATAGACTTTCCAAATATTTCATTTGAATGATATAATTTGAAGCTAGAAACATCTGATGGAACAGCTGCCAAAATTGTTGGGGAAATAACTGCCCAGTGATGTTAAGCATCCCAAGAGCTCTAAGCATTCAGGACTTTCTCAGCTTGCAAATGACAGGGTGTTTTATTCCTCAGAGGTGACTGGGAATCTTTTAATTAAAATGAGAAGTGAAGGAATAAAAGCCTTATGGAGTGGTAAACCTTTCAGATACAGATCTAACAGCTGGTGCACTAGGGAGAGAGTCATCAGGAACATAGTTTTGTACTCCTCACTGTCTCATAGTGTTCAGAACCAGATTTGGGGGCATGAGGTGTCATCCTGCTAGTTATAGTCCTCAAAAGAGAACAGTTATTGAATGCATTATCCAGGATGGGCAGACTGGTCACTGTATGACCCACTACTACAACTTCTTTTCCAGGTTCTGCCTTTATAGAAGGATATTAAAAACCCACGAGCCCTTCAAAACCAAGGTCTTCCAGTTCTTGAGCACCTTGATACTGGAATTCTAGACCCAGAATACCAGTCCATTTCCCACATTCTTCTGAAGCATATATTAAATTATTGTAAGCCCCTCTAGCAATCTGGCAACTGCTAGGCTCGACAGGCAGTGCTGTCATCATCTCCACTGCACTGTGTATGAGTTTTTCCCATCCTGTACTGGATGCACTGGTGAAAGCAGTGGAAGGGATCCTTTTGCAACAGGTAGGAAAGTAAGACACCCTTTAACAAGAGGACACTTTCCAAAGCAAGCCCTTACTTTGAGTATGTGCCTCCCTGAAAGGAAATGACCTGAAATTATTACACTCTAAGGCTTTCTGAAAACCCCTCTTCATGTGATATCTCTGAGAGGGAGGACAGGAGAAGCCTATTTCACAGTCTCCTGTCCAGATTTTGCTGGGGGAAACTAAGTGACAGGAAAGGAGGAGAGGGAACTGACTGGTTCGAAAGACCTGCACAGGTCCTTGGAGTACATTCAGGAACACCCATTTTCTATGGGTGTTCCTATCTACATAAATAAAAAGTGGTATGCAATTACCCAGGGCTATCTGAGGAGGTGTATTAACAGGAGTTGGTTGAAATAGTCTCCATCTTTGCTCTCTACCCTTGACAAATCTGACAGCAAACACCAGGTCCTGTCTGTGCCTAGAGGGGACTGAAAGGAGGATATGCCTGTTGCAAAACCTTCCATCAAGGGAATGAAAGGACTACCATGCCATACCATACCATACCATACCATACCATACCATACCATACCATACCATTATTCTAAGCAAGTACTGGCCTCTTCTATAAGCATCTGAGAGGTCATGGCACCCTCTCTCCTGGCCATGCCCTTCTCTGCGACTTTAAATATTTGTTTTGCTTGTATGTAGCATTATGAGGTGCCCCTCAAAACTTAACAGTAACTGCTGGGGTTCACTAGATGTAGTCACCCATGCTGCACCCACAGACAGCAAAACAGCCTTCCCTCTTCACTTGTCCTGAATTTTGAAAGAGCCAAGCTCACTGGTGTCTTCAGCCTCCTTTCAGAGACTGAAACATGTTACCACTGCCAACCAGCCTGATGAGATGCCTGCCATGACTCACTTCAACCACAGCTCTCTGCTACTTGTGGAAATGTCCTTCCCCATTTTCCTGAATTAATTTTTGTTTCCAGTGAGAAGCACTGACATGAAACCCCTTCCAACCTGCCCAGTCAGGGCTATGCTAGGTGACCACAGTCCCCTCCATGTTCTCTTTCCCTACTTGATCTCCAGAAACACTTTGTCAAGGAGCATTCCCTATTTGCCATTTCTGAGCAAAGATTTCAGGTTTGGGCTCTGTGACACAGGCTGGAGGTATCCATCTTGGTCCTTTTTCAGATGCAACATCAATATGTGAGACTATGGGTACACTGGTTAAAAAAAATTGTTTGAAGCCTTCACAGTGTTGTTTCATATTGTTTTTAAGATTCTTATTATCATGAGTTCATGCCTCTTACTCATGCAGCGTGAGACACCTTTGCCTAATGCTGTCACAGTTTAGGGTCAGGGCAGCCTGCTAAACCTATAACAGATGCTCTCTGTTAATCCCCCTCCCTCCCCAGAGGGGAAGAGAAAGGGAATAAGGGAGAGGGATTTAGAGATTAGAAAAGGTAATTAGAACAGCTTTAATGAAAATGAAAATAATAATAATAATGGAATATATACAAAACCAGTATTGAACTCAACCCCCCTTATAGAAATTACATCACCGTCACCACTGATGCTGTGGAGCAGGCATAGGGAAAGTCCCAGACTGACCCCAGTGGCAGATGGGAGCTGTGTTATGGAGCTGGATTTTGATACCGGATTTGGGAACACACAGATCAGGATTGAAGGCAGAATGGACAGAGTCCACCTCAGATGCCGGCCATTGAAAACGTGAGCAAGAGCTGAGGGAGAGTTTGACCCTTATGATCCCTCAGCTTTATAGTGAATATGATGCATATGGGATGGAATCCCTCACTGGTCAGTTTAAGGTCACCTGTACTGTCCACTCCTCACTACAGATGCAGCCTTTTACTTTCTGCACACCCTAACATGGTACGCAAGATCCATCAGTGACCTCAGTCTGAACACCAATCTTTGGTAGTAACTCTAACCACAGGGTGTTAACACTGTCTGTGAAAACAGGCTGATAACTTCAGACAGTGCAGTTAGTTGGAAGAATTGAGCTGAAAGTAAAACCACTGAACAGAATCAGTTCTGTTCTCACTCAAACCAGGACAAATGATTATGGGTGACCTCATTAATATTTATAAATATATAAAAGGCAAGTGTCAGGAGAACAGAGCCAGGCTCTTTTCAGTCATGTCAAGTGATAGGACAAGGGGCAATGGATGTAAACTGGAACATAGGAGTTTCCACAAAAACATTAGGAAAAACTTTTTCACTGTGAGGATGATGGAGCACTGGAACAGGCTGCCCAGAGAAGTTGTGGAATCTCCTCTGAAGACTTTCAAAACCTGCCTGGACATGTTCCTGTGTGACCTACTCTAGGTGATCCTGCTCTGGCAGGGGTGTTGTACTAGATGATCTTTCAAGGTCCCTTCTAACCCTAAGATTCTGTGATTCTGTGATTCTGAGATCATCTCTTTCTTCCAGGTACAACCCTACAACCTCTTGTCCATTCATAGTAATGATGACTGGTGGTGAGGCAGATTTTCTTTTCAAACTAGTGCAAACCTCATGAAAATGCAATTAAAAAAAAAAAAAAATTACTACAGAGTTACAACCACTTCCTAGTAATTGAATACTTGCCCAATAGGACTTACACACCACACTGTACAGTAAGCATCTGAGGGACTACATGCACCATTTGTATAACACTATAAACTTAAGGCACTATATAAAAATGATAATAGTATTCCTTTTCCTACATTAATATGTCTCAGGTATTATATATACTAATGAGGATTTCAGTTCTATAAATGCAACATGTTCTCTACTAAGTATATTATTTGTAGATTCTTTGATAATTAAATATTTTATGCAAGCAAAACCCTTAAAATTAATGTTAGAAAAATGTGACTTATCATCTCAGAAGCTCCCAAAACCCTGCAATGTATACTTCTATTATTTTTGTAAAAGAGGAAATCAATAGAGATTCTTAGTGTGTAATCCTCAGCAAGATTAGCACTTTGTCAAACTCTCTTATAATCTCTCAGAAAGCAAAAAGAAGGGGGCAGGGGTCAGAAAAAGAAAAGAAATAACAGGGAAGTAGGAATTTGTTGAGGGTGTACACTGTGCTTCTCCTGAAGAAGTGTATTTAAAAGGCATCTCTGGTCTTTCCAGCTTGGCGCTTAGAAATTTTGGAGATCCTTCTCCCAGATCTTGAAATCTTAATACATGTCACTGGAAAAGAAGCCTTCCAAAATTACCAGCAGTTGTTTAATGTTCTAAAGGATAGTTTATGGGCTAGACCCAGTCTAGGACTTGCAACGCTCTGTGTTGCATAGCCTGAGTTTTGGGCATCTTGTGCTGTGGAGCAAGGGGACTGATGGTCCTAGGCAGCAGGATGGGAGAAAACTGACTATGCTTGTACAGCCAGGGTGCTGCATGGGAAACTTCCTGGAGCTGGTTACTGAGGGCATTTAAGGTAATGTCTCAAAAATTTTCCACATAAATTTCACGAGTAATGTTGCAATCTCTGAATAATGGATCAAGGGCTGCAAAGGAATGAAGGGAGGGCCAGATAAAACTGTCTGTGGTGGACAGAATATGCTATGTCACATTGAATCTATTATTTCCCATACCACTTCAATCGCCTATTAATTAAATTCATAGATGAGGTGCATGGAGTGGTAATCCAAACGTGAGAAAGTAGGAGAAGTTATATTAAGGGATCAATAGAGTCCAGAAAAACAGGCAGAAAATGAACAAAGAAGGTTGGAATCACAATAAACTATTCACTGGGAATAGTGATGTTTCAGCTCAGGTTAAAATTAAAGTATGCTGCAAAATCATAGGAGGACAAAAGGGTGGGTGACAACTCTCCACATGAAGAGCTGGTAGAGGTGAGGTAGAACAAAATCCTCTAACAGTCGCACCTTGTACTAGCACATCCCTACTAGCTTCTTGCTTGCAGGTGCCTGGAAAGCCATCTTTGCTGTCCAGGAAGTTCACTTTTCCAGACAGTGTTTCCTGGAAAGCATAGGGAGTGTGAAAGGAGACTACCAGCTTGGAGTTTAAACAAACAGTTCAGCAGCTGCTTTCTATTTAGCCAGATGAGATCCTACAGGGTTGAGAAATGTCATTGATATTTAGTCCTGTCTTCCTGATGAAATTGTCCTTGGCTCTTACTCAGCTCCATCTGACAGCAAAGAGTCAGGACTTTTAATACAATGACTTATTTCAGTGCATAATTTATTGAGAAAATTTGAAATAAACCTTTGGATTTTCCTTGCAATCCCTCTCATGTGGGCTTCCTTTTACTTATAGCTATAGAAATGGTCTTCAGTAAATCCAAGAAATCACTTCTGTGAAAAAGACCTGTACATTGCTAGTAACTTTTATACCTCTGAAGCTGGAGAAGGAATATGCTTTTCATGCAGTTCCCTTTTCAGTTGAAAAATATGAGACTCAATGGAAAACAATCAGAGAAAACTGAGCACACTTCATGAAGAATTCACATTCTTGAGATCTTTACAATTTAGTAACATTAGATCCCATGGACTTACAGGTAATCAAGTCTCCAGGCCTAAAACTTCATTCCACATGTAGTATTAAGGTACCACAGGGCTTACAGCTGATGAATTATATTTAATAAACATGACTTTTATTGTTATATGGAACTCATTTCTTCCATATAATAATGGTATAATGGAAAAAATGTATATACTGTTTTTTCCTTCCAATGTCTCTGCTATAAAAAAGGAGTTCAAGGCTTAACACAGTATAAGAATTGCTGAAGCAACAGAAAATAGGCTTCATTTGGGATACTTGGCCAAGTGAGGAAGGGGGTCAGCAAAACTTCCGAAGGGCAAACTTCAACCTGTGTACAGTGCTAGAGGGCAAAGGGGTCTAGGAAGCCTGGACTTCTTTGAAGAAGGAGATCTTAAAGGCACAGGAGCAGGCTGTCCCCATGTGTTGTAAGACAAACTGGAGGGGAAAATGACCAACCTGGCTGAACAGGGAGCTTTTGCTGGGACTTAGGAGAAAGAGGAGAGTCTACCACCTTTGGAAGAAGGGGTAGGCTACTCAGGAAGAGTATAGGGATTTAGTTAGGTCATGTGAAAAGAACATTAGAGAGGCAAAAGCCCAGCTAGAACTCAGCCTGGCCACCGCTGCAAGAGATAATAAAAAGTGGCTTTACAAATATATAATCAATAAAAATGAACCAGGAAGAATCTCCACCATTTATTGGATGTGAGGAGGAACATTGTTACCGAGGATGAGGAAAAGGCTGAGGTACTTAATTCCTTCTTTGCCTCAGTCTTTAATAGCCAGACCAGTTATCCTCATGGTTTTCAGTCCCCTGAGCTGGAAGATAGAGATGGAGATCAGAATAATCACCGCGCAATCCAGGAAACAGTAGTGAAAGACCTGCTAAGCCCACTGGACACCCATAAGTCTATGGGGACGGATGGGATCCACCCAAGGGTGCTGAGTGAGCTGGCAGAGGAACTTGCCAAGCCTCTATCCATCATTTATCAGCAATCCTGGTCAACTGAGGAAGTCCTGAATGACTGGAGACTTGCCAACGTGACACCCATCTACAAGAAGGGTAGGAAGGAGGATCCAGGGAACTACAGGCCTGTCAGCCTGATCTCGGTTCCAGGGAAGATTATGGAACAGGTTATCTTGAGGGTGATCACGTGGCAAGTGCAGGACACGAGGGGGATCAGGCCAAGTCAACATGAGTTCATGAAGGGCAAGTCCTGTTTAACCAGCCTGATCTCCATCTATGATCAGGTAACCTACCTAGTGGATGAGGGAAGAGGCTCTCCTAAAATGAGCTATTTCTTCTCTGTCTGCCTGGGCTTAGCTATTAAAGAAACAATTTATTAGATCTGTCATCTCATCTCAGTTTACCTGATGTGTGTGTGTGCTGACTTTATATTCATTATGTTCAGGGCTGCCTGAACTGATGATTACTTTGTGGAACAAAGGCAAATTTTCTCAAATGAAGAAGTTATTCAACTCTAATATTTACAACTTTCACTTCCTTCATGGCTGATTGGTTAAATTCAGAGGAAGAGCTTGCTGTTTGTTTGCACACATCTCCTGATGCACTGCTTCAAAACTGCAGATGAACCAAGTTTTTTTTCTAAGTGTTGTGGTACCTCAAGTTCAGCAATGCATTTTTATGCCTTTTCAAACACTGGACCTTTCCTTGTCTAGTTTTGTGTGCTAGCTTCCTAGAAATTAATCTAATAAAAGGCAGATAACAAGAACACTTGGAAATCTAAGGAACAATATTGTCATAAGTGCAACCAAAGAAATTCAATTAATCAGTTCAAATAAATGTCTGCAGACATTATATTGTCATTTTTCATTACTCCCTGAGCTAAGTGGCAGCATGTCCTTTATCTGTTTCATCTGAAAAGGACTGGGCTTTCCCTTGGAAGATGTGGTCACAGTTTCCAAACGCACAAAGTTTTCCATCAAGTTAAAGTTAGCTTGGACAGCTTTTGAATCTTATGTAAGATAATGTCTTGTAAAAAAATCTTTTTTATTTTTCTTATTCTTAGCTATTTCAGTATATAAACTATAACAACAGCAGAATCCCAGCAACATACCTATTATTGTCTTCTTCTTGGTAGGATAAACCACTATATTGTTGTTAAGAAATCTCTTTCAGATAGTGAACAAAGCCTTCAGATATAACAAAATTAATCCAGAAACCAGCATTAGCCATTGTAGTATGTCCCATTTTTCAGCCAGATCATGACAAAGTTGTGATGAGACCCCTCAGTGATCACTGGTATGCAGTAAGACTTCCAGCAGACAGGGTGAGGAATAGGATGATTTTGTTGAGAGGTATGAAATGGGACACTCATATGTGAGGTAGCTAGTTCAGGTAGAGAGGATACCAAAAGACTTAAGAGACTTTAAAGATAATTTTATCTTAAGATAACCTTGAAAGGATATCCTCGGACTAACTTCTCCTTTGTGAATCATTGGCAAATTACCCAAGTTTAGTATGTCACCAGTACATGGGCCTGCGTAATTCTCTGCCCTATCACGAAAAGGACCACAGAAGGAAAACATAAGGTAAACTTCAATCTCAAAAGGTTTCCTTAAAATCTTTCTTAATTCTTGTTCTTGGACTTCTGTTCCAACAGAGTATGAGTTCTTAAAACTCTTAGTGGGAAAGGTAGCTTGGAGAAATACTAGCTTCTCTGGGATTACCCTGTCAGAATTGCCTTGTTTCTCCACTATGCTCAAGTTGACAGCAGCAAAGCATACAACACACTGGCACTTCAGGTCAAGCAATATTATTTTTATATCCTGAACATTATAATCTACATGTCAATTAAATCTCAGACCAAAAATTCCATTTACATAATATTTGTGCCTTCAGACAAAACCAGCTACAATTTATTATACAACCATGTTCATACCATAGAACCTTCAGTCATTTGGGATCACATAATCCATTTATCTTGTGTTCAGATTTGGGCTGGACTGTGAAAGGTCAAAGAGAAGAGCTATTCATGTGACTGAACATCTGGTTCAGCTCTCTAAAGTTCAGATGAACTCCTTCAACTCATTCAAAGGTGTGCCAGCAATGTAAGAAAACACCCCTTTCCCTGCTTCAGTCTCCATCCCACCACCATGACCATCAAGACAAAGGCACAATTTTTCCTCCTGAAGGTTGCCATAGTTTCTATGAGGAGTCTACCAATTTCTCTATCAGTATCCTTTTGATTAAAGTCTCTGCATGCCCCTCCAGAGAGCAGACATGCCTGCTGTCTTTCCCAGTAATGCTAACAGCCAATCTGAGGGGCATAAGTTGAGAAGCCAGGGCTCTAAACCCAACAAGTATGTTCCCCCAAAGGAAGTGGATCCTCTTTTGCCCTGTCACACCTTTGTCCCTTCAAATTAATGACCTTTATTCCTACATACTCAGTAGTAAATTGATGCCTGACCAAATATTCCTGTGTTTCTGCAGACTGGATGATAGAAAATGTTGTGGGAGATAAAGGACCTGCAAGTGTCTGGAAAATGACAGCCTACTAGGTTATTTGCTGTGCTAGAAAAGCAAAGATGAGAGAGCAGAAAGATAGAGGTGTATGACTAGGGAGGGAAAGAGAGAATTTTAATTATTTTCTTGTCCTCATTCTTGCTTTGCAGTCCCCTCTGCATAAGCCCCTTCATTCTCCATCAGCCATATGCCTTCATAGCCCTAGATGACGGTGTCGAACTCTGTGGGAGGAGATAGGGGGTTGCAGCATGGCGTTGTCCCTCAAGGAACTTAGTGAAGTACAAGCAGGCTAGCACAACTTCCCCCCGCAACTGGTGTGGAAGGGGAAGGACATGTCTTCTTCCTCATTGTCTTGGTTCCTCTTGAACATAGCACACCTAAGGAGCAGACACTGTGTTCCTGCAGTTCCCAGGACTCCGGGAGGTTGAGATACTTGCATGGTGTAGGCAGTTGTGCCATGGCTGCTGTTCATGATTCCTCAGACTGGGCTAAAGCCAGGCTAAACTGTATAGATTTACTCATCCAGCATTAGTCTATCATCTATTTCACCTCCCACTGTCTTTGCCCTTCCCTGAACCATTCCAAAGAGTCCAGTTTAGTACTTGACCTGCTTCTGGACTCACTGATTTATAGCTAGCACCATGGAGCTGTTTTGGTAGTCTCCTGATTTTTATTTTTATTTTTTTAAAAAAAGATCAACTAGGACTAAACATTCCTAATGTAGACTAGAGAGGTTTATTTTGGTGTGTCATGTTTCTGGGAAAAGGAAGAAGTTATCTTTTGTGCAATCCAAAGGCAACTTTAAAAACCTGAATGTAAGGAAGGGGGAACCTATTGCTGATGAGAAGAGCGAAACAAGCCCCAATGCAGTGGAGAGGAAAGGCTGACTGATGGATTTGCTGGCCATCCTCTCAGGTGCAAACAGAGGGGTAAGAATCAGTTATGAAAGACAAACACAATAGGAAGTAACAAGCCACTGCATTCAACTTCAGGGCCTTGCTAAATGATGAGACTAACGAGATAAAATCCATCACTAATAGCTAGAGCAAGTAACTTGAACAATACTGTGGGTGACAATTCTGATAAACATTAATCAGTGTCGATCAAAAACAATGTTTTGAGGTGGATAATAAGCCAGTGGTGCTGTCTGTGTGGGTTTAGCAGGGAGGAACACATTGAATCATTGGTTTAAATGATGTTGGAGAAATGGAAAAACATCTTTTATAGATGTGAAGAAGGGCCAGTAGTCAGCACAGTATTGGAAGCCCTCTCTGTCCATTACACTAAGAACTATTTTTTACCACTCTCTGCTATAGCAAAAAAAACCAAGGCAGGACAAACATCCCTACACAGCCCCATGCCAATGCTTAGATCACCAAATCACCTCAGCTAGACCACACGACCCTCCAGAAAGGAGTCCCACCCTACTCCCACAAACCATCCAGGCCTGAGTGCCTTGTTAAATTCCTTTCTTTTCAAGGATTGCTTTTGGGATGAATTGTCCTTTGGTAACTCATATTTTAGCCTTGATTATGGAAGATGTCTAAAGCTTCCTAACTCAGACATGTAAGAGAGACATTGTGTCTCCCATCATATAAAGTCTGAGTGTTCATGATACCCAGTTGGCCCAGCAGTAATTTTTTCCTTGTAACTTGTTACTTCTTGAGGAAGGACATATTCCTCCTTCATTTTAAAGCACAAAGAGCTTCCCTTCGAGTCTCATTGTTCATGGTTCATTACCACCCTCTCAGCTACGTTAATTGCACCCGAAAAGACTAACTTCAAATGGAAAACCCAACAGTCCAGTATGTCCTCATGCTTCCTGAGGGACACTCATAGATCCTGTGAGCTGCAAGAGTTTTTGCCTCTTTCTTCCTCTCCCAAATCATAATCACCTTGCACATTTGGACACAGCATTCTGTAGTGCTTTTTCCTGTCCTGCTGTCACCTGCCTCTGCATCCCTGAAGAAGTGGGAGACAACAAGGTGCAGCAGACACCAACGATCTGAAAACTACTGCTTGAAATTTAAAAAGCAGGAAATATGTCCTCGAAATTACATAATTGGCTTAAAAACTATGACCACTGAATGCCCTGGGAGCATTGGTGTATATACTGGCAAGATCAGGCTGGGTGAATGGCCATCTGGTAATGCCTTTGTCTCCATGAAGTACTCACTGAACACGGGGAGCCTAACCTGGCTCTTAGCCTGGGTGCCCAAATTTTGTCAAAAGCATGCTAACATTTGCCTGCAGTCACGGGACAGAAAAACCTGCACAATCTTGAGGCCTGAACTACATGAAGACACCAGATCATGTATGCACCTTTGTCCTAAAGACAAATTAGACTTAAATCAAACTTAGCTTGTCTGAACATGTAGAATGTCTGTTTAAATCTACAAGGTTGCAGCACACAGTGGATGAATTCAACTTGCTGCAGCCCTCTCTGTGCAGTGTGTGTTCAGAAAAGAAGTGTGATTTCTTTCATCTTCTTCAGGTGTTAAATTAAGCTATTACCTTAAACAAGTTTGAATCTTCAAGCTAGTCCTTCTGAAGCTAGGTTGGCTCCTTCTTGGTTCTCACTTTTTCTTTCCATTCTACTGGTGGAATCAAATGGGATTTCATTTCACTGACTGTGCTGCTGTGGAGTTGTGGGCTTGTGCAAAGTGCTCATGGGGCCAATGAAATTGTGAAGCACTTGCTAGTAAGATCCCTCAAGACTCACACAGTATGCAACCTGTCAATGGGCAGTTTGGACACTTTCAGAGGTGTTTTGTTTTCCTGTTCTGTTTTGGTTTGTTTTGTGGGGTTTTTTTGTTTGTTTGTTTTTTGTTTGTTTGTTTGGTTGGTTTGGTTTGGTTTTTTGTTGGTTTTTTTTTTGGTTTTTTTTTTTTTTTTAGGTTCGTTAGTTTTTAGCTGTTTTCTTCCAGAGAGAAAAGGTGATTTCCACTTCCCAGATACTTTTATCCCATTCAGACAGTTCTGGAGTGTCTAGTTGTAGCAGCATTAATATTTGCTCTAGGAAGCTTTGAATTCAAAACATCATCCCTGTGGAAAGGAAAAGAGAATGTATTTGCATTTTTTCACACTCATACATGTCCTTAGTAGAAAACTGAATTGAATGTAAAATGATCTCACAGCCTATGCAAATGTAATGGACAGATCAATTCTGTTCTCATTTCCCTAATGTGGGCAAACCATGTGTTACCCTACTAATGAATTTTGGTACACAAATAGTTAGCAGTGAGACTATGGAAGATAAATTACATAAAAGCCCTGATCCAACAGGGAAAGGCCACACAACACTTTGTCTTGCTGCATGCTCTGCCGAGGGAGCACAGCCACTTGCAGCATCTTGCAGAGGTGCAAAACAGTTTCTGGACAGAGATGAGTGCAGGAACCATGTGTGGAGGTAGAGGTAAATGGTGGAAAGGATTGGTGCTGGCCCAGCATGTGGGAGGAAATGTCACCCAGATGGCTCACAGAATGGTGCAGGATCACAGCAGGGAAGTAAGCCTTCCCAGAAACAGCTTTTCTTCAAAAAATGTAGACATCTTCAAACTAATGCTTCTTGTGGGAATGTACCAGTGTCAACACATTCTTAATGGGGAAACATGTCTTGGCACCTTGATGGAATTTCTAGGCAAAAATCAGTGGGAAGGAGAGAGCTGAGACTCAAACAGAGACTGTTTTTTGAGCCTTGTACTGAAAGCATTCACCTTCTGCAGAGAACATGGAAGTTCGGTCCTGTAAGTTCAAGCATAACTACTCCAACCTCGGAGGAAGGCTGCTGGTCATGCATTGCTGGAAGTATTTAAAATGTTTTTGCTTATCAGCTGCTTGCTGAAGTATGGCTGCAATGGGAAGCCTGGCTGGTACCAACTACCCCTCCACTATGTTCTCCATCCTGAAGTTCTTGATTTTAGTCTGCCATAGAAGTATTTCTAGACCAATTCAGAGAAGAACAAAGTCTAGTCTGACTGAGTCTCATAGACCTGTGCAGAGAAAGCCTGTTTCTGAAGGTAATAAGGGGTAAACTTATTTTATAAAAATGATTAGACAAACTGGTTGCAGAAGAGATAGCTTACAACAGAAATCCCTGCTCCATGATTTCAGCTAATATCTACACACCAGTGTCTGCATGCTTGGGATAATTTTTTTCATCCCTTTATGGATAGTCTTAATATAAAATAGTCTCATTTCTTAAGCAGAACTGATTTTTCAAAAATGTGGGGGCTTATATTCTGTACAAGTTAGTGACTTAGCTTTGCTGGGGACATTTTAAGCTTTGAAGAGGTATTCTAATTAGTAATAAGAAATCATTTGACAGGTAAATCATTGGTGCTACATCTGGGATTAGATACAGAGTTTTTTGCTTGGAATCTCCTGCTCAACTCCATGACTTCTCTATTAGCTACTTGAAATAGCAACCTAAGAGAGCTCCTGAGTTAATTGTTTGGTTTTGAGTCTTGTAGAAATGATACTGTTGTTACCTGCTATCATCAGAAATCAATGCTAAAATGCAGTTTGACAATGATGGTGAATTCATACCCTTTCCAAAGACCTATGAAGCCAAACACTGAGGATTAAATGGGAAGATGCTTTCCTTTGGGCCAGTGTATTTGTCCTAGCATGGGGTTGGGTTTATCCTAGTGGAAACACAAAGCTTTAGATATGATGAGAACCTTTAATATCAGCCACTGTCCCACAAAAGTGCAGTCTAAATAACAATGTTAGAAGCATTCCAGAACGACAGAATCACAGAATTGCTGAGGTTGGAGACTTTCCAGTCCCAACTCCTTTGTCAAAGCAGTGTCATATGGAGTAGGTCACCCAGGACCATGGCCAGCTGGATTTTCTGTATCTCCAAGGATGGAGACTCCACAACTTCCCTGCAGTGTTAGATCACACTAACAGTAAAAAAATACTTTTCTTATTTTCAAATGGATTTTCCTGTTATTCAATTTGTTTCCATTTCCTTTTGTCCTGTCACTGGATAACAGAGAGAATAGTCTTGCTGTGCCATCTTTACAACCTCCCACTAGGCATATATACATGTTGACAAGCTGCCCCTAAAACTTCTTCAGGCTGAACTCTCCCAGGTATTTCAGTGCCATACCATAGATACTCCAGTCCCTTAATCATTGTTGCCTTGCTCTGGACTCTCTCCAAGAAATCCCTGTTCATCTTCTACTGGGGAGTCCATCACTGGACCCAGCAATACAAATGTTTATCAGTCATGCTAAGCATAAGGGGATGATCACCTCCTTCGACTTGCTGGCAGTACTCTGCCTAATGGAGTCCAGGATGTAAATGGCTTTCTTTACTGCAAGTGCACAATGGTGGCTCATCTTCAACTCGTTGCCCACAAGGACCCTCACGTCCACCTTCACATCCCCCAAATCTACCTTCTAGTCAGTCAGTCTCCAGCCTGAGCAAAAACTATTGTCTGGCTGACAGAAGGAGAAAGAGCTCATCTTGAGCAGCTTATGCAGGTTACTGGACCCAAGAGACCTGGCTGCATCTGTGGGTAGTGCTACACGTGTGGTCCTTTAACTCACATAACACCACAGCATTAACCACTCCAGCCAGGGCTGGCTTCCAGTTCTACCTTGAGTCGAGATGTGTGTGTACTTCTTTCATCTGCTACAATAAATGGATTTGGGATAGCAGTTAATGTGTTAAGGAACAAGTCAATCCCAGGGGCTCTGTGAAACAGGGTCACCTTCTCCACAAGAACATCCAGTGTGTTAATGCATAGTTAAGTCTTACCAAGGGCTAAACACCAATCTGCAAGCCCACCTGGAATCACAGTAAACAGGAATCCATCTCAGCCCAACTCTAGCACTTCACCCTCACTGCCTTTCATTTGTATCAAAAGTGAGAACAGTCCTTGCCAGCCTGATCAGTGGCTGAGGATGGCGAGCTTGAGATGCACCCATTAGGGGATATTGTTCAATGGTCCTCATTTAAATCTCCCTCCCCTTGCAATGCTGCCTTCCTTTTATTCTGGTTTGGTATTCCAGAAATATTACTATTTATGCAACCAAATTTCTTTCATCTTAACCAGCTCACAAAAGCTTCCAAGATGCTTTGCCTTTGCAGTCAGTGAGTGGAAGTTGCATCAGACAAGTTCAGGGGATAGACGTGCATCTTTTAGCAAGCTGTGACAGCAAGGTCTGTTGCTGCAGTTATTGCTGGGTAGTGCACTTGAATCCTCTGAACAAGAACACTTAAACACAGGGATTTCTGTTGCTGGAAATGTGTTGTATTCAGGGGGGATCACAAACTCGTTAAGCAGACCTGAAACATTTGAGTATTACTCACCTCAGGAATATAATTTTTCCAGGGAGGAGCTGTGTGTGTTTAATGAAAGCCCCTGAGAGATTTGAGGTCATTCCACACAATAAGTAAGTTCAAAACTGAGAATAAGAGGATTCATTCACTGAGGAGGAAGTCAGAACGTTTCAATGTGAGAGAGGGACCCTAGAATGTTAATTAATCTGTTATAACTAACTTGTCAAAACAGTGGTGTTAGACATATTTTCAAACCCAAGAGTGGGGCGAGGTGAAATATCATGAGCCAGGTATTTTGCCCTTTGCACAGGAACTGCAGTGCAACAGGGTTTGGCTGTGCACTAATGGTACCACGTGTGCCATGTGGCTGAGCTGGACTTAACTGTGAGTATTCTGATGGAAGGAAATGTAAATTCAGCACCAGGTCATCACATTAATTCCATGTTTGAGAATTAGTTTGGTGACATTTTTTGAAAAAGAGAAATATGCAAGGAGGTTCACCTGACTGATCCCTTCTTCTGTTATTCTATGGCATTTTTGACTCTCTCTTGTCCTCAGTGGTTGTCAGCCAGCACTGAGGTGGAATTACACACTGAACAGGTCAAGTTTAAGGTTGTGTTGGAGGATGATGAGATCCAATGTCTTCTTCCTTCAAGGTCTGTCCAGAAGCTTTAATGCACAAGTTGTGTCTCACTTATCATAGAACCATTAAGGTTGGAAACAACCTTCAAGATCATCAAGTCCAACTGTCTACTAAACCATGACCACTAAACCATGTCCTGAAGTGCCGCATCTACATGTTTTTTTAACACTTCCAGGGATGGTGATTCCACCACCTCCCTGGGCAGCATGTTCCAATGTCTAACCACTCTCTCAGTAAAGTAATTTTTCCTAATATCCAACCTAAACCTCCCCTCATGCAACTTAAGCCCATTTCCTCTCATCCTGTGCTGCATTACATGGTCCACGGGAATACGGAATGTACTGACCTGTGTTTTACAATCTAAAATTATAAGACAGGTATCCACTGAGCTATCTAAATATGTTTTGGTCAAATCCTTTCAGTTGAAGGATGTATCCTACCTGGTCATTGCAGTGAACTTAGAGCTATATTTTGTGTAGCTTCAGGGCAAATGTGAATGTCCAAAACATTATAGGAAGAGCAAGGAAACAATGAGTATTTTATTACTTTCTATGAGCTGAACATCTGCAATGGCAAACTGGACCTCCAGACTTCTGGGCAAACTAAAGGACAAAGCAACTTTGCTACACAGTCACCAGTGTAGTTAGGAAAGGCATAATCTACCGTGACACAAAATTTCTATTTTCTAAAAATTTATTAATATTGGCTGAAGAAGAAATTTCAACAAAAATATCTGTCCTCAGTATAGGTTCTGCCCTAGACAAGTTATTGGTAATAGAAAGATTTCATCTTAAACTTAATAACAAGTGTGGGTTATAATAATAAGAATTCATGTGGGGAAGGTACAACAAAGAAAACACATAAAATATTAATGTTAATGTTGATACCAATAGCAGAAGCAATAGCAAGAGTAACGTACACTAGAAGCTGAGATTGTGTTTGAGTCCAGTGTGTGTTGGTGTCCAGACCTGACAGGAATGAACACTGGCTCCAAGCCCCTTTGACTTAATACTAGTGTTCTAGTTTCTTCCTTTTGGGTTCCTTTTTCAGCCTGGCACTTAAGCATGTGCTTAAATATATATAACTCAGCACTCTTGTGAGCCAAACCATACATCTAAGAGAGAACATTTACACATATACCATCTCCCTAGATTAAAAACAATGCATTTTACAAAAAGCACAGTCATTCACAAAATTATGCCTATGTCATCTCAAAAGAAAAACAAGAATGTGGACAATGAATGAAATTAAATGCAAAACATTCTAAAAACTAATAATCAGGTAATTCTGGAGTCTATATTCATGCAACAAAGCAGTTTATCTGCCAGGATATGTTTTAGTAATAATTAGTCTGTTTCTGCCATTTCCTATATGACTCTTAAAATATATTTAAAATTCAGACTCCTCCTCTGGACAACATAGAGTCAGAATATTACACAGCTCAGTGAGAATTTGAATCCTAGGAATAAGAGATGCTAAATATTAATTTGGTTTCTTCTAACTACTTCTGACTACAGTCTGTTTAAATCCTTGAAGTCTAATTTTAATTAATAGGAGTTATTGCTTAATATTCAGATTGAAATTTCATTGAGTTTCCCTCTTTTCTTTTTGGAGGTTGTTGCATATTCATTGCCCTCCCTGAACTTGCATTCATCCAAAAGAAGTTTTTCTCTTGAAATGGACGTGTGCTACAAGAGTCAGTTAGATAGTGGAGATGCCTCAGGAAGCCAGGCGTGTTAAGTGTCCTCTGTCGTCTTCCTTTATCATCCCCAGAGATTCTAGGCTATCTTCTTGAATATCTGCATAGGATATCTGCTACCAATGTCAAATAGGTAGTGACAATTTATAATAGAAGGTGAAGGAAGGAGGCTAGGAGGGTTTCCATGGTGATTAGTCCATCATTAGAGCCCATGGGTGAAAATGAATATCTGACACTGGGGGGGGTTCCACCACCATGAATCTCACATAGTTACAAGTGTGTTCAGGTAGCTCCAATATTGGGTGACAGAGGGAAAACCATTGTGCAAAGTAAGGGATCTTGTTTGCTGTATCTGCTCACATTTGAGTTCAGTTCCACTTCTCTAGAAAGGACAAACAGCCAGTGAAACAAGAAGCCCTTAGAAGACTGCAGGAAATGCATCTGAATGGATGTGAGATGCAGGAGGTCTAAGGTAAGTCCCTCTGTTAGAACAGGAAAAGCCCGAGTTAGGACTGCGTGGAAAGAGTCATGGTGACAAGCAAGAACATCTGTTTACAGTCTCCTCAGAAGAGGAAAAGCTTCAGGAAAGGTAATTGTGTAGGACGTAAAATAACTGAAATCCCCAGACCTGATCACAACAGACCTCCCTCCATCCTGGCTGTCTGAGCAGGGGCCAATAACAGATCAGAAACCCCACAGTGGATAATTATCAAAAAAAGCGCCTGGGGAAAATGTTCTCTTAGAACTGCATCAGTTATTGGTAGTTGGCTTGTGCTCTGAAAGATAACAGATTATGACCTAGAAATTTCTCCCATGTGTACGCACAAGCAAAGTGTGAAGTCAAGCTTACATAAGTAGTGTATAAATAGGTATGTGACTGGACACATACTACACTTGAAAAGTTTATGGACATAATAGAATACAGGCTGGTTGGCTAATAAATGTCACTCAGGTTCTCCTAATTGCCATTTTAATCAGAGTGTGCACACATGGAGGAGTTTGAACATGCATGACTCTTCCTTTTCCAGTCCTGAGTCTTTTATGCTCTGTTACCCTGTGGTGGTTTGTATGGAAATTGTCCACAGAGTAATTTCCTTGTAAAGTCTTTTATCTTGGCTATCTTAATAAAAATGCATCACCTGCAAGTGTCATGAGTCAGAGAGGATAAATGAGCTCAGCCAGGGCTGGGGCAGCTCTGCCTGGGAGAGTTCTGTCCCAGGAGTGGGGTTAAGCTCTCAGGGCAGATACTTCCAGCTAGGGTAAATAAGTCTGTATCAACAGCTTGTCTCATGAAACATGATTTTCTAGTCCTTCTGGTTCTGTAAACCTGGATAGCTACTGTACATTGGTCAATAAACCTCGATGTTTACCTCAATGATTGTCAATATTTATGCCATTACAACATGATTCAGGGGCTAATAATCCTGGGCTCTTCTGCAGTAGGAAGCTTTAGGTCTAAAAATCAAACAGGCCTTTCATGATAGATTTGTGCAGTACTAAACTCTGCAGGGGTCTCAGTAATGTAATATAGATAACAGCATACTCTGATTTGCAAATTCTTTTTTTGTACTGGTTGTGAAAGTATTGTGCTTTATTTTGCTTTATTTTATTGCCTTCAGTTCTAAATTCACATCTTACTGAACTTAGAGGTTTTATTGTTTCAGGGAGAGACTGGCACATCACTTTCAAGCATTCTCAGAAGAAAGTAACAGGTTTTCATCACTTAAAAAATCCTTCAGGGAAACAGTGTGTGCATGGGTCCTTTGCACAGCCAGACATGAGAGACAGACCATCATGACCTACCTCCCAGTTAATGTTTTTTGGCAATGGTAGTCCTTCATTACCTACAAGTAACTGTCTTGTACTTCATTTGATCTGTGCAGCACAGAGGGAACTGAATGAAGCACTGAAAGGGCAGGTAATGGCATGTTAAATGGTGCCAGTCGTGATATCTTAGTTGCTTATGGTGACTGGAGAGACAGAACAGCAGAGCCTGATCTCAGCATCCTGCAGGAAGGCACATCATGCTGGGACTCAATCCTTGGTCCTTATAAAACAGGGTGTAGGCAAAGAAGCAATATGGGACCACAAAAAGGGATGACATATATTCTTTTTAAAATGTTTTCTTTTTGACAATTTCAATTTTCTGACAAAATTTTTTTTTCCCCCCTTTGAATAAAAGTCTCTTGTTTTCAAGGAAAGATGGAATTCTTTTCAAAGGAATCCATGTTTCCTATTATCTGCCTCTCCAGCTTCCCCTATTTCTGAGCAGTTCAACATGCAGAGGACCAGTTATAGCAAGCTAGGACCAGCACACAGACCTGCCACTGGAATGGTGACACTGCGTTCCTCTGTGCACCAGGAAAGGTGGGAGTTTTCCTGGGACCACTCACATAGCTACTTGCTGATGATACATGACATTCTATGCAGAGATATGAAGGATCCTTGCTACACTGCTGCTTTCTTATTACCCCTCCAGGTGTAACAGGGTGTCACCTTCAAGACATCTCTTTTTCCTAAACTTTGGAAACACCCTGACTTTAATAGAAAATCAGGAGGGTGAACAGAGTTTTTTTCCTCATCACAACTTGGTCTGCTGTGTGCTCAGCAGCCCTGGAGACATCCAAAAGCTCCTGCTCTCTGTCCCTTTCTGGTGGACCCTGGCAGCACTGCTGGGTTTTTTTTCAACTTTTTTTTTCTTTTTTTTTTTTTTTGGTGCCTTCTTTCACCTCCTGGCTAATGAAACCATGTTCGCCACAGCAGGAGGTAACTCTCACAAGGATCTTTAAGCCAACATGCAGGATGCTGCTGTAGCTCAGTTTTGCCTTGCAGTTTTCTAGGACAGTGCATAGCTGATAAGGTCACATAGCATAAGCCCAGTCTGTGGGTAGCCAAGCATGGAACTGCAGGTTTCAGGGACATAACCTGTTTATTTCTTATCTCTTGTTATTCTCCCCTTGTTCCTTCTCTGTCTCTTTTGATCCAAGAGGACACAGGAAACAGCTTTAACCAAACTTAAAACCAAAATGCTTAATTCACCCTTAAATGTGCTTGTCTGTGGGTTTCTTTTTCAGATCTTGGGTTAGAGGGAGAAAAATAATAAGAGAAACATTTCATTTTGGATTGACCCAAAAAAAACCCATTTTTCAGTTGTCAGCAAGCTCAATCATCAATTATTCATCTTGTTTCACATCAGCATGAGGGAGCCAGTGCCATGCTGCGTCTGGGGAGGGGTGTGGGAGGCCAAAAAGGTAACTGGGGTGAGAAGATGACACTGAGAGGTGTGAACCTGCTCTGTGCTGAAGCCAGGTGGTCTCACACAACTTTTGCAATGGGACTATTTTTAACTGCTCTTCTCTTAATCTAGGCCAGGTAGCAGGTGAAAGAGATGAGGTGGATATGAGGTTCACAGCACTTCTGTTCATATCATGACGTTGGTTTGCTGCTCAAGAAGAAGTGAATCCTGCAGCTGGCCTCAATACTGAAATAGGTTGAAATCTCCATCTGCTCAATGGACTAGTTGGTCATGGAGGTATTTTATAGACTTTATTGGGTGTTGGGTCTCTCACTTCTTGCTTAAGAGGAAGTAATTAAAGAGGGGATGATTAGCAGATCCTTTAGAACAGAACATGGTGAGTACTAAAGCTCTGAAGATGTGCTGCTTTTATCTAGGCTGCTCCAGCAAGTCTTCTCGAAGCAGAAGCCTTCAAACCAGTGTCTGGGCAGCCTCCAATCATCACATCATGAGTTGCTGCTGAAAGTCTTCAAGCCACATGACTGCTTACTGGCTCTGTGTCACTGGAGACTGCTTATAAAGAACCCTGAGCTAAATACCCTATGTTTCTCTAAATATCTCCCAGAGCTGTCAAGCACACAAGTTATTGCAGATTTCTGGGCATGGAAGGAATCAACAGATATCTCTCATTGGAGCAGATCTGATCTCCTCATTTCATGAGTGGAAGATACTGCAGGTACTATTTCTGCATCCTGAGTTTCTGTGATACCCCTGAACCAAAATATCTTTCATCTGGCTGGTACGGGTCCAGAACTCATCAGGTATGAGGCACTAATGTGGAAGGTCTCTGGACCGTGCTTCTGATGGGGTACAGAAGCACACAACAATCCATGGCCATTAGGAAACAGTGAAACAGGTTGTCCAGGGAAGTTGTGGGTGCTCCATCACTGGATGTGTTCAAGACTGGTTTGATGGGGCCTTGTGCAACCTGATCTGGTGGGAGGTCTTCCTGCCCATGGCAGGAGGGTTGGAACTAGATGAACTTTAAGGTCCCTCCCAACCCAAACCGTTCTATACTTCCAAAAGATTTTGCTCTTTGTTCCCTCTAATTATGCTTTAATGCTTAGCAATTCAACTTTAATGCTCATCTGTGCTCAAAATTGTCTCCAGAATTTATATAGACCATCATACAACTCAGGAGCAACAAGCATGTGTTTTTTCTGTATGTTTAATACTCACAGATCCTAGATCATGGGGTGATGCACCTTGCAGGTATCCAGAGACAGCTCACTGAGCAGCTTCCTCTCTGATGGAGGCTCAGTGTCCCTGTCCAGGAGTCAGACAAATGTTCAAACCCTGAAGTTCCTTTTTTTTTTTTTTCCAGGTTATTCAACTCAACTCTCTTTGTTTTGGTGATCTTTGTGATATTATTAAGAAGTGGACTTATCTGTCGTTTTGTGTTACATCAAATGAACACTTCTTGAAAACATGAAGCTAGGGGGTAAATTTTATATCAACTTTTAACTTGACACGGTTATCTGGGTCTGATTGGCCAAGGTGTCTAAGCCAGAATATTGTATTATAGGGAAAGCAGCTTAAAAGAGATTTCCTTCAGGGGGAAGAAAAAAAAAAAAAAAAAAATCTATAATACTTTTTCCCACTTTCTGGAAATCTTTGCTAGTTGAAAATTCAATTTTCCCTCCACATCAAGTTATTGACCATCTTCCACTGTGACACCTTGGCATGTCACCATCTATCATCTACATTTCATCTCTTCAATCTGGAAATCAAATCAGAGATTCTGAGCACAGCATTATATCCCTCTCATTCCAAACCAACAGCTGTTTGGGGGGGGGGTCTACACTCCAAATCAAGAATGATTCATGCCTTTTATCTGATGTTTTCAAGTATTCTAGGGGACCAAAAATGCAATTACTAGTAAAAATTCAGATATCCTAGACTGAAAAAAAGAAGGGATAGTTCCAGCCATTGCTTGTGGAAGTTTCTACTATTAAGTATGCATCAGAAAGCCAAGGGGCGGTGGATGCTCCATTGTACCTTGTTCAGTATATGACACTTCATAAATCTCATTATGAGAGTGCTAATAATGGGAGCTGATGCTTTTTTAGACTAGTCTGTCATAGGAATAAAGAAAGCTTATGTAGGCAGAAGAGTCAAAGCTTCTCCAACAAACATTTATTAACAACCTTGGGCACTCACCTGATCTCATTAAGCCTGGCAAATTGCAAACAGACCTCAGGAGGGGGCAGGATCTGATGCTTGCCTTCTACAGAAGCTGGACCCTTGCTCCTTCAGAGGGGAGCATGGGTTCCCTGTGGGAAGCAGCCTGTAACACCCGCGGAGAGAAGGCAACCTGGAATCTCCACAAATGAGTGAGAGGAGGATGAAGGAGCAGGTACATGGGAAACCATTTGGGTCTATGTCATGTGCACAGGAGTGTGCCCATGGGAAGGTGTTCATGGCACAGCACCCTGGGAGATGTGGAAAGTCTCATGGGCTCTGCTTTGGGATGCCCAGGCTGAGGGCACCTGGCAGCAAAGACAGTGGCCAGGTTCTAGGTTCTACAGAAGGCCAGTGGAGATGGAAAATGACAACAATTGGCCTGTCAGACACCTGTCTACCACATCCTATTCTCCACAATGGAAGAACAACAAGACCGTAAATTCAAACCCCATTTCATTAGTATAGATATAAGACAACTTGTTGGGGTTTTTTGGGGTTTTTGGGTTTTTGGGTTTTTTTGTTTGTTTGTTTTTTTAACTGGAGAATATGCAGGATGAACTGCTTAAAACCATCTCTGAATTGTCGAGAATCTCCATTTTGGTACCTCCAACTTAGTAAAAAATTTTTTCCAACTCAATGGCTTGAGAAGTCAAGAGGATTTTTAATTTTTTTTCCATTTTCTCTCCTGAGTTTTACAAAGGACAAATCAAGTTTTTTTAAAAAAAGTCCTAGCTCTCTGGAAGGGAAACAAGCACACACTAGCACTAGGAGCTGATGTGGGAAAGGGCAGTCTGGGAATCCAACTGAAACAGTATTTCTCAGGTATTTCATAGCAACCTCTGTTCTGAAATGTGTTCACAGTTTCACTTCCATATGAAGCAGGGGCCAAAACATCTCATGGCACCTTGGACTCTTATTATACTGTCAGTGCAAAATGAATTTAAGACAATGTGCTTGATTTTCTCCACTGGCTTTAGTACATCCCTGGAGTTATCTAAATCTTTGTACCACTGCAATAGGTGGTGGAAACATCACCTTTGGAGATGGACCTAGATAGAGCTGCAGCAAGCTTTGCCACTCTTCTGGGATGAAGACTCACTCTGACCACAGTATTGACAGGATAAAAAGAACAGAACTAGGCAAGAAGTACCTTCCCATTCCATGACTTGCAGTTAATTGTTTTTGAACCAAATGAGAATAAAAACCAAATGACTAGATGAAAGACACTTTTTCTCGTTATAGGTTTGTTGTTTTTCAGTTTCATTAAAACCTGGATACTGAGCATTTGAAAACAGACAGGATTGCTTGCCTGTAAAAAACAATGTGCAACCTACCAAATTTTGTCAAGGTTTTAGAGAAATGTAAAATCAACTTCCTCTTTTCCTCTGTCTTGTTCTCCTATTAGAGAACATGTGCTAAAGTAACACCTGTCCCAGAGAGGGTCCAACCTTTGCATCCTTTTAACAGAGCAGACAAGAGGAATGGATCAGGAAGACTCCCTGGTGTTGGAAAGAGGACTGATACAGTGCCAAGACTCACACCCAGATCTCCTGGGTCTGGATGTTTTAACAAGAATAGTGACCTGCAACACAGCTTTCATTAGCTCATCCTCATCAGGAGCACTCCTCTTCAGCCTCTGGTGGGTGAAGGACTGAAGGATGAACCAGCCTCTCACCCAGGTGATGGTGCCTGCAGAAATTGTCAATTCCAGGATAGTGAATACAAGCTGTTGTTTTCACAGCTCTGAAGAGAAATGTCTCTTGTCTGGGGCAGTTTTCCTCTATTATCACCACTAATCCTGTTAATAGAAATGGCATCAATAAACTCAGCCCCTTTTGATGTCTTCCTCCCTAATCTTCATGGTGGATTATTGCAGTAGGTCACCTTGTATCCTCCCTTATCCCCGTTAGAGCATTCTCCTTTGAAATCTGTAATTTTCTGTATGAGATAATTGCCAAAATCATTTGCAGTCCTGGAGAGATCTTGAAAACCTACTTGTTTATGAAAGCAAATAATTTAGGTTAATCAAATATTGTTAGATTTCCACTTTGCCTGTCTAGATATTTGTACATTCAAATCTGCACCTTGGCTATTACACAACTGGCCTGACAGGCAACCTTCAATGCGAGAGAGAGAGACAGACCATTGGTAAAGGAGGGCAACTCCACCACTTCAGTGCAAATCTCAGCTTCAGGAAAAGGATCTTGTCACTACTGGATGAATCTCAAAGAGTGGAGGGTTATTACTAGAAGATGAATTGAGACAGGCTGGGCAAAAGAGTGTTGAGCATTTCCAGTGCCCACGGAAACCAATAGACACTGCAGGTGCAGGAGTAATGCTGTGTGGTCGGTGGCTGTTTTCAGCATCACTTGACGTTGACAAACTGAAGGAGTCTGTTGGCAAATGGGTCTGTCTCAAGTTACAGGGAAGGAGCTGATACAAGGAAAGAAACTACAGGCATGTCCAGGCTGCCCTCCTGCAGGAGAACAGTTCTTAGCTGGAGAAAATCCCTGCCATTGCTTCAGAGCAGCTAAGCTTCAGGTGTTCCTATGGAAGACAGGTTCCAAGAAAGGATCAGTCTCTGCTAGATACCTGCTGTAGCACAGATAAAACTAGCAGAGGGATGTAGAATCAGCCTAGGGAAGTACATGGCCCTGATGATGCTCTTTCAGTGTTTACAGCAGTGCTGCACATTGCTGGGCTTGCTTTGGCCTTGGCCCTGTCCCTTATCTAGACTACCCTGTTTCTTGTATCCTCTCCCTGTGTGGTCCCGGCAGGCCATCCTGCCTGCCTGACACTTCACAGGGCAGCACAGTATGTCTGCAGGAGAAAGCTCTGTGTCTGTATCAAAGAGCCACTGTCTCGCATTAAGCAACTGCTGCCCTCTGTGTATGTGACCTAACATTCAATATCAGGGCAAGAGAAGAAATTGGGCTCAACCAATGAACCTTTCCGAACACAGAAAACCTGAATTTTATGACAAAATGGGCTGAACTAAGTAAACCTGATCACTGGCCAGCTCCAAGTTCTGGGACATTTCTGGAAATATTGGCACAGAGAGGAAAGATCAAAACTCTTTTCAGCACCACATTGTCAGTCCAGTCACATCTTTGATCTGTCCTGGATCATATTGATTCACCTGTTTTTCTCCTGGGCAAAAAATTCCTGTCTGACCTCTGCAAGTCAGGAGCAGCAGGTGTGAATTGCTCTGCAAGTGTCTGAACCTGCAGAGCAAGAGAAATAACTGATGTCCATGAAAATTATCTAATTTCCAGAGTTCTTTCCCAGTTTCTTCCTCTCTACAAACTTAGTGAATAGACCTAGCTTGCTGCTTGCTGTTGAAGTATTCATTCTGGACAAATGTTCAGTCTATCTGGATTCCTGGAGATAGCCAAAAGATCTTCTCTCTTTATATGCCCCTGGTTGTTCTGAACTACACTGGAGCCACCACACTAAAACAAATGCTGGTCTACTAATAAGGCAGAGACACATCTTTCCACCTGATCCCACACTGCTATTCTCCACTACAGCAAAATATCATCTATGTGTAGTTGTAGGACTAGAACTATAAATAATTATATATATATAAATAATTTTTTTAGTAAATGGCAATAAATTTCCAGAAGAGTTTAGCCGAAGTTTGCAATGATCTTTGAGGTTTTG